>MPNV01002439.1:0-23660 GCA_013376435.1 Cyclocybe cylindracea | reverse complement strand
TGTCTCTCGTGAGTGACTTGGGATGGCCTTCTGGGGTTAAGATAGCGTGTTCGAGATCCACCACATCACCGAAATATCGGAAACGCATGTTATACATTGTTCGGAGTTGGAGAGCTTTTCAGCTTGGCTAGTATGGCCCCAGGACATGCCACAATCTTTGTAGTGTAAAATGCGTTCTGGATGTCTGCAGGTCTCCAACTCTCTGAAACGGTTGCAAAGCATCCAAGGTTGTAAGAAACTTCGCAGATCCGGATGCCATGAGTGTGGCCGTATTGCCCTCTGATGGTGATCTATGGCACGCAGGATGTCTTCACTATCTCCGAAGCGATTAAAGAGTACAACAAACAAGGCCCGAGGTCAGAGAGCAGGGTTGGCAGTATCGGACTCTCGGGGCAGATATGAGATTGCTCTTTGACATGGGCGACGCGGCATGCTGGATCTTCATATCTCAAAGCGCCGAAGCGAGTGATGCCAAGTTGCCGAGTTGAGAGAGCAAGCTGGCAGTTTTGGTTCCCCTCAGGAGTTAGCTGGATTGCGCTTTGTTGATGGTCAATTGCATGCTGGATGTCTTCACTGTCATCAGAATGGGAAAGCGATCAGTGAACAAGATCTGCCGTTGAGAAAGGAAGTGGGGAAGAGACGGATTGCCATCGGGAGTGAGCCTGGATTGCTCTTGTAATGAGTGATAGCATCCTGGTCTGCAATGTCTCTGAAATGCTTGAAGCGAACATGAGCGAGCAACAAGGTAGAGAGCAGGGTGGCAGTGCTGGACTCCCTTCAGGAGTGAGTTCGACGGCCCTTTGTAAATGTGTGATAGCATGCTGGACATCTTCAATGGGCTCCAAAATGCACAAAGCGAACAATCACGAGGCGGCAGCTGACAGAGCTGCTTGGCAAGCCTCGGCTGTGCTTTCATATGTAAGCTGGACTGCCCTGTGGTGATTCAAGATAGGCATCGTCTATGTCTTTTTGGTCTCCTGTCTGCTGGAAATGCAATTCGTATGTGTATCCGAGGTGCCAAGAAACTGAGGAGGCTGGCATTTCCCGCTGGCATTAGGTCAACCGCCTTCTGTTGGTTCGAGATGGATTTACGAGGTCCATGCGGTCCCAGTGCGTTGAAATCGCATCGAAAGTGTATCTGCAAGGTTGTTGAGCAACAAGGCACCAGATGATGTGTAGGGGCACAGCACAAGAGCATGCTGAGGCCAAGTCCCCCTCCTGTTCAGGTCATTACATGACAGGAGCACCCCAAACAACAAGAAACAGTGCTTGGGCACTGTTTCCTGCATTGTTTGCACATGTTGACAGGTCCCACCCACAGCATGGAGCCCTGGCACACACGGCATGGCCACCTGTGGGCCTCTGGGGTGACAGACTGCTTCTTAATGGCTGTCCTGATGTGTGAGGCTACACTGCTTAAATACAGGTTTTGATATAGAATTCTAGTGGACATGGCTGGGGTTATTCCCCTGTGGAGGATTTATGGCAAATTGAGGCTGCTCCAGCCTTAGGGTTGGGAGACCCATGCCTATCAATTTTATTGGGACCTTGCTACTATTGCAGTCCCACTGATCCTCTGCTCCAGGCTTCAGTTTGGGGCGTATCTGGCTGGCCAGCCACAAGGCTTTAAAATTGCTGCTTCCTGGACAGTGCTGGACATTTGCATGTGTGGTGGGCTTTTGGCCCTGAACAGGGGACATCAGGTATGGGGCAGTAGCTATGCCTTGATGTCCTCTCATCCTAGTCCCCTGCCCCATTTTCGTGAGGAGGTCTGGCATCATGGGAGTTCCAACATCTGTACCATAATGCCCTCAGGTTGGACTTGCATTCTTCTTTAAGTAGTTTACCTAGTACCAGGTTGGGTGTTCATTGTGCATGTACATAGATAGCGAGTGGGCTGCCATTGAGCACTGCTATATAAATTGTTGACTTTTTTTTTTAAAAAAAAAAAACAAAAAAAAAAAAAAGATAGGCAGGGTCCTGGAACATGGTTGCCCATGAGCCCAGCACTGAGTGAGCTGCCTGCAAGCACAGGGAGTCAATTGATGTATTGACCTGACAGCTGACACAAACTTTGAGGTCTGTCACATAGTTATGGATGGCTCCATGAATATCCCAGCAAAGGCTGGAAGGGACAAAGACAAAGGTAACACAACAGAAGTCATCAGCCACAAACCATTCACTAAGTGCATGACACATGGAGAGGCAGTGAGCCTGGCCTGAGTGCACAGAGGGGTCAACCGCCTGCTGAGCAGAGCCCAGTGAGTCAGTGAAGGCCATAATGTGACAACAGTCTGCCTGCCTGATGGCAAGACAGACAGCTGCTGCAATGGCATTAAGTTCTGTATCAGGCGCAGTAACTTTGCCAGAGACATAACAAGTCCTATCAAGCTCATGGTGTCCCTTGAGGCCCTTGCTGGCCTCATCCCCATCCACCTCATGCTGAAGAAGTTGGTGGTGCAGGCGGTGTACCGCGTCGCCACCCTTTCGGACACCCACCTGCTGCGCTCCATGCTGAGCTCGGCGTATATCAAGAGCACGGAACCCCACCCACGCTCTTCTGCTCAAATGACCCCGTCCATGCAGGGTCGTGTTACCTCTACGGTCATGGAGATCATTGACCACCTTCCAGCTCTGACTGAGTCTTTTGAGCCCTTTGCTCCTGAGGCCCGGCCAGGAGATCACCTGCTGGACTGCTATGCGGACTGCATCTCCTTTGACGATCGTACCCCCAGGGTCGATCGCAAACCTTACCTGGATGAGCTCATTGCGAGAGCAAGGGCTGATCCCCTTATGGTGTTGGCGGTGTCAGATGGGTCTGTACCCCTCTCGTCGGTGCACCAGGCTGCTTCAGCAGCCATCATCTACAAGGGACGTCGCAAGCTTGATAGGACTCACTATGTCTCTGGCAAGGTTACTGCGCCCGACACGGAACTCAATGCCATCGCCGCAGCGGTCCGCCTCGCTACCCAGCAGGCTGACTGTCAGCACATTATGGTCTTCACCGACTCGCTGGGCTCTGCTCGGTGGGCGGTTGACCCTTCCGTGCATTCTGGCCAGGCTCACTCCCTGGCAGTGTGTCGCGCTCTCAGCGAATGGTTTGCGGCGGACGACCTCCATCACATCACCTTTGTCTTCGTCCCTTCCAGCTTGCGCTGGGATATTCATGGAGCTGTTCACGAATACGTGACCAGTCTCAAAGTTCGTNGGCCATATAACCCCACCTACCTGAACCAAGGTCCGTGGCTTAACTTCTTTGGAAACCGCATGACGGACTTCGCTCGTGTGTGTCAGTGCATAACTGGCCACGCACCCATTGGAGAGTACTATGTGCACTTCAATATACCTGAAAACCCCGCGTGTGAGTGTGGGCTTGCTCCCATCCAAACTCGCGAACATATCCTGCTGTGTTGTCGCAACTCGTACGCTGTCTATTTCCCTAAATTTTTTGGGGATTTGGCATCTTTTATGAAGCACAACCCGTTAGCGTTTGGCTTCAACCAGAACCGTTCTGGTGTCGGGTAACGAGGTGGGCGGGGTTATTCCCCCATGGGGGATTTACAGCGAATTGACGCCAATCCAGCCTTAGGGCTGGGGGACCCACGCCTACCATCTTGTCGGGACTTTGCTAATCATTGCAGTCCCACTAATCTTCTGCTTCTTCAGGCTTCGGGCTGGGGCATATCTGGCTGGCTGGTCTCGATGACGATGTCGAGGTGATGACCGCAACCCTCAGGCGAGCATCCAACTGGTTGATGGACGCCTCGCACTACAATCTTTCGGTGTTGGAGGACAAGTACACCACACTGTTCGCAGACGCCGTGGCAAACTTTGTCATCGCGCTCTGTTCATCGTCTTTTGGCAGTCTCCAGACAGGAGACTCCTACTACAATGCAACGATCGCAGCCGCGGTCCACGCAGAAACCTCCGGCCATGCAGAAGAAGAAACAGTTCGATTCTCTCTGCCGCCGGCCCCCTCAGCATCTCAGCCACCTCAGGAGCCGGCTCTGATGGATGTTATCGCTCAGGCAATGGACGAGATGGCTCAGTCCCAAGTCCCGCTGACCTTTCCCCCCCGCAACCCCGCCTCAAAGAAGGGCAAGGGTGTGGATCGCTGCCCTCGTGGCGTCGACTGTCCGGTTCCACCTCCGCCCCCCAAGAGGCAGAAGGTCGCCTACTTTTTTTTTTTTTTTTTTTATTCAACAATTTATATAGTGGTGCTCGACGGCAGCCCGCTCGCTATCTAAATACACGCAAATGCGCCCCCCAGCCGGTTACTAAGTAAACTACTGAAAGAAGGATGCAAGTCCAACCTGAGGGCATTATGGTACAAACACTGAAGCTCCCATGACGCCACACCCCCTTGCCACCCGAAGGCTGCAGGGCAGGGGACTAGGACGAGAGGGCATCGAGTCCCGGCTCAGGACCCAGACCCGTCGTCCCCTGTTCGGGGCCAGAAGACACGCCGCAATGCAAGTACCCAGCACCACCCAGGAGGTGGCAATTTTAAAGCCTTGAGGCCGGCCAGCCGGATACGTCCCAGCCCGAAGCCTGAGACAGAGGATTAGTGGGACCGCAAGGTTAGCGAAGTCCCGATAAAATTGGCAGGCGCGGGTCCCCCAACCCTAAGGCTGGATTGGCGTCACTTCGCTGTAAATCCCCCAGAGGGGAATAACCCCGCCCACCCCATTACCCAACACCTGAACGGTCCCGGTTGAAGCCAAATGCCAATGGGTTGTGCTTCATAAAAGATGCCAAGTCCCCAAAAAATTTGGGGAAATAGACGGCGTACGAGTTGCGACAGCGCAACAAGATATGTTCGCGGGTTTGGATAGGCGCAAGCCCACACTCACACGTGGGGTTTTCAGGTATATTGAAGCGTACGTAGTACTCTCCAATGGGCGCATGGCCAGTTATGCACCAACACACGCGAGCAAAATCCGTCATACAGTTTCCGAAGAAGTTAAGCCACGGACCCTGATTCAGGTACGTGGGGTTGTACGGCCGCCCGTCAGGCCGCCGGAGACGCAGCAAGTAGCGCCCCCGATAGGTGGGGTCCTGGAACATGGTCGCCCATGAGTCCAGGACTGAGTGAGCTGCCTTCGAATGAAGGGAGTCAAGAGATGTGTCGTCCTGGCGGCCTGCACGAACTTTGAGACCGGTCACATACTCGTGAACGGCTCCATGAATATCCCAGCGTAGGCTGGAAGGGACGGAGATGAAGGTAATGCGACGGAGATCATCCGCTGCGAACCATTCGCCGAGGGCGTGGCACACTGCCAGGGAAAAGGCCTGGCCAGAATGCACGGAGGGGTCGACCGCACACCGGGCTGAGCCCCGCGAGTCAGTAAAGACCATAATGTGACAACAGTCAGCCTGCCAGGTAGCAAGGCGAACCGCCGCGGAGATGGCGTCTGGCGCAGTAACTTTGCCAGAGACATAACGAGTCCTGTCGAGCTCACGATGTCCCTTGTAGATGATGGCTGCCGAAACAGCCTGGTGAGCCGACGAGAGGGGTACAGACCCGTCTGACGCCGCCAACACTGTGAGGGGATCAGCCCTCGCTTTTGCAATGAGCTCATCTCAGTACAGCTTCCGATCGACCCCCAGGGTACGATCGTCAAAGAGAACGCGGTCCACATAGCGGTCCAGCAGGCGATCGCCTGGCCGTGCCTCAGGAGCAAAGGGCTCGAAAGACTCAGTCAGAGCTGGAAGGCGGTCAATGATTTCCATGACCGTAGAGGAAACACGACCCTGCATAGACGGGGTCATCTGAGCAGAAGAGCGGGGGTGAGGCTCCGCATTCTTGGTATATGCTGAGCTCAGCATGGAGCGCAACAGGTGGGTATCTGAGAGAGTGGCAACGTGGTACACCGCGCGCGCGGCCAACTTCTTCAGCATGAGGTGGACGGGGATGAGGCCAGCAAGGGCCTCAAGCGCGCCTGTAGGGGAGGTGCGGAACGCACCTGTGATCCAAAGAGCAGCCTTACGCTGCATCCTGTTGAGGTGGGTCAGGGCCATCTTATAGCGACCGCCCTGAAAGTACCACAATTGATAGCCGTATGTCACAATAGGAACGACGCACGACCTGTAGAGTAAGCGCCTCTGCTTAGGTGTGAGGCCTCTTGTAGAATTCCTGAGCATGCCCATGGCTTGCACGGTGGTAAACACCTTGGTGGCGTAGAAGCGAACGTGCTCATGAAAGGTGAGCGCGCGGTCAAAGTAGAAGCCCAAGTACCTCCAATAGGTCTTGGGCTTGAGAGGAGTATCGCCGGTGTGGGGTGCGTACCCCAGGTCGAGCGAGGGATTATACGCGTCATGCCGACGCGTGAAATGGAACAACTCGGTCTTGTCATGTTCAAGGACAAGTGCGAAGGCAGTAAATAAAACAAAGATAATCCTATAGGCCTTACGCAGGCCCACATTATTATCATCGAGTTCTTTGGACTGGGCCAAGATGGTCCCGTCGTCCACAAAGGATAGGAGCATCGTCTGGAGTGGCGCTGCCTTGATGTAATAGAGTTTCATCACTGGAGCGATGAAGAGCCCTGAGATCACAGGGGAGAGCGCAGAGCCCTGCCCTGCCCCGACGTCTGCAGGCCGGGGTGTGGATTGGAAGGAGTTCCAACAGTAAACTGTGGAGCGTCCAACCAGATAATCAGCAAAGAAATTCACCAAGAGCGGTGGAAATCCTTGCTTGCGTAGGACAGCCATGAACATATTATGGTTGCACGACTTGAACGCCCACTTGTCAACATGTGCAAACAACCTCGTCACTGTTCTCTTCATCGTCCAGCACGTTATCGACCAGCCTGCCCTCACCTGCAGACCCGTTCTACTGACTCCCCCAGTCATGTCCGACCTCCCACCGAGTGGGGGGCCCAGTAGTCGCACCCGTTCTGACGGGAGGCAGGTATTGGGCGTCCCCAGTGCCCAACCACCAACATCGACCCGTGGCAGCTCAACGCCAGCCCCCGTCATCTCTCCTAGTACCTCCTCTGCGAGGGAAAGGTATGCCGGCGAGGTTCCTGCTCAAACCAGGCGCTCGTCTTCCCGCCAGTCGCACGTTTCGTCCGGCTCGCGTCGCTCCTTGTCCGAAGGATCCAACACGACGAGAAACCTGGTCTCCAGGGACGTTTCCCTTGGAGTCGAGTCACAGATGGAGGTGGAGGTACAAGGTTCGTCCTGCCTCTCCTCCGTCGCACCCCCTGGTCCAACCGCCGTCGAGTTGATCGGCTCTTTCGAGA
This sequence comes from Cyclocybe cylindracea, assembly GCA_013376435.1. NCBI lineage: Eukaryota > Fungi > Basidiomycota > Agaricomycetes > Agaricales > Hemipholiotaceae > Cyclocybe > Cyclocybe cylindracea. The sequence continues at coordinate 16,413 of MPNV01002439.1, read as the reverse complement.
GCCTCGATGACAATGTCGAGGTGATGACTGCAACCCTCAGGCGAGCATCCAACTGGTTGATGGACGCCTCGCACTACAATCTTTCGGTGTTGGAGGACAAGTACACCACACTGTTCGCAGACGCGATGGCAAACTTTGTCGTCGCGCTCTGTTCATCGTCTTTTGGCAGTCTCCAAACCGGAGACTCCTATTACAACGCAACAATCGCTGCGGCGGTCCACGCTGAAACCTCCGGCCATGCAGAGGAAGAGACAGTTCAGTTCTCTCTGCCGCCCCCCCCTTCAGCATCTCAGCCAGCTCAGGAGCCGGCTCCGATGGACGTTGTCGCTCAGGCGATGGACGAGATGGCTCAGTCCCAAGTCCCGCTGACCTCTCCCCCCCGCATCCCCACCTCTCGCAAGGGCAAGGGTGTGGATCGGCGCCCTCATGGCGTCGACTGTCCGGTGCCACCTCCGCCCCCCAAAAGGCAGAAGGTCGCCTACGCCCGCCCTGGTCCACCCCCGCCGATCAACCGCAATACCAAGCCTCGTCCGACCCCCACCACCTGGGCTGGCGTCGCCTCCCAAGGGATGCCCTTGGTCGACCCTGGCAAGCTTGCTAGGGTGTGGCCCAATCGCACCCCCATCGTCGTCGCTCAGCCATCGGCGCCCTTCCCTACCGCCCTGATGTCGACCTGCCAGCGCAAGCGGGTCGCTCCCAAGTTCACTTCCAAGGGTCCATCCCAGAAGCAGATCCTCGTGTCAGTGGCCGGCGACCTTACTGCCGTGCCGGTGCACAAGTTCCTTACCCCCTTGGCCGTCATGGCGGTCAACGGGTACCTTCGCGACGCTCGATCCTCCTTGAGGGTTGACGCCATTACTCGGGCCTACGACGGCGTGTCGATGGCCACCCCCTCCGTGGCGACGCCGGCAGCCATGTACGCTACATTTCTATATCAAATGCTGTATTTAAGCAGATGTAACTTATGTATCCAGACTGCCATTAAGCAGTCTGTCATTAAGCAGTCAGCCTCCCCGGTGCATGTGTGACCTTGCCGGGGGTGCCGGGTCTCGGGAATGTGGGCGGGACCTGTCAACACTGCCAAACAATCCAGGAAACAGTGCTCGGGCACTGCTCCTCGTCGTTTTGGGGGTTCCCGCCACCGTTTTCGGTGGGGAAAAGGCGCCAACGATGGGGAAACATATTTCGCCGTCGTTCTGCACCATTTCCCCCGCCCTCCGGAGGGCGGGATGGGCTGGATTGGGTAGGGTAAGTTTGGATGATGCGGCCATTTTCAAACATGGTGCTATTTTTAGATATTGATGGAATCCACCCACGTGGACCCTTCCGATTGCCCTAAATATGGGAATCTCGGAATCTTAGCCGTCGTTGGCCATCCGGCGAGCTCGGACATACTCAGAATACACAAAAAAATCATGAAAAAAAGCATATTAAATTGTAATAAAATATGTACATGGTGAGGGTGGCTCTACTAGCCACCCTCTGCGAGACAAAGAGAAAAAGAGCAGAAGTAATGTGCTGTGAAGGGCACATTACTTCTGCTATGGGAGATCCGCCGTTGTCTGCTCACGTAGCCACGGGCGAGGACGAGGATGCCTCGAGGGCGGACGCGGTGCGAGGGCGGGCATGACGGAAGGATGAGCACTGCGACAGCAGCTCGGTGTGCGAGGCATCAGCACGAACGGGTGCCGACGCGAATCCAACGGCTGCAAGGGGTGACCCATGCTCGCCGCCGCCGCCATCGCCGCTGCCATCGCCCCGTCGTCGTCACTGCCCCACCTGTTGCTGTTGTCACTCGTCCTCGCCCTGGCCTCCTCGTCGCACCCGGTCCTCGTTGCCCCGTCCTCGTTGCCCCATCCTCACCATCCTCGCCCCGTCCTCGCCCCGTCCTCGTCGCCCCATCCTCGCTCCGTCCTCGTCGCCCCATCCTCGCTCCGTCCTCGTCGCCCCATCCTCGCTCCGTCCTCGTCGCCCCATCCCCTCGCTCCGTCCTCGTCGCCCGTCGTTGTACCGTCCTCATCGCCCTGTTCTCGCCGTCCTCGCCCCGTCCTCGCCGTCCTCGCCGTTCGTCGTCGTCCTCGCCGTCCTCGCCCCGTCGTTGTCGTCCTCGCCCCGTCGTTGTCGTCTCCCTCATGCCCCGCCCTGTCGCCGTCGTCGCCCCGTCATCCCAGCCCATCCGCACCGTCATTGTCACCCCATCCTCGCAACGTCCCGTCCCCTACAGAAGGGGAGGGGTGCAAGGTGTGAAGAAAACGAACGTCGATTCAAATCGACGTTCGTTTTCATAGTCAAATCGTGGGGCAAGAGAGGGGGGGCGAGAGGGTGTGTATGAGGGGGCGAGAGCGAGCGAGGGAGAGGGTGTAGGTGTGGGCGTTGGCGAGGGCGAGTGAGGGAGAGAGCGAGAACGAGCTGGCGAGAGGGCGAGGGCGAGGGCGAGGGTGAGGGCGAGGGCGAGGGCGAGGGCGAGGGAATGGGTGTTGGCGAGGTGTGGGCGTTGGCGAGGGCGAGTGAGGGAGAGGGCGAGAGCGAGCGAGCGAGCGAGTGGGAGAGGGCGAGTGGGCGTTGGCGAGGTGTGGGTGTGGGCGAGGGCATGGGCGAGAAGGCGGGTTCGAGCGACGGATGTGGGGGATGCGCCGGCCCACATCCCTATCGCAAGGGGAGGGGCACACGGCGGCTTCATTGCGTCGCCATTGACGCAGGTGGAGTCCTGTGGCCGCAGAAGCTGTTTAGTAGGCATATAAGTACATAAGAAAAGTATTAATGTACCTTTTCTTGTGTTTCGGGGCCGGTTCGCAGTGGGAGGTGAGCGGGGTGGTGGACGAAGACAAGGATCAACGATGTTGAACCATTGTTGATCGTTGTTCGGCGAATTCCGGCCACGCATCCCATTGGCTGGGACATGCGGCCCGTTCTCGTTCCGTTCCGTCGTCAACGTATGGAACATCTCCGATGCACATAGAACACCCTCTATCTCTATTCAAATAATCGGAAGATGTTATTGGTAAGTCAGTAAATTAGCATAAGCATTATGAAAATAATACAAGAGAGGGGTGATATTTTATGAGCAAAAATGTCTCGTGCCCGTGCCAAAAGTTGGGCTCTCCATACTGTATGTTAGATTCCAGGAGGGAACGAAAGCCGAATAAATCTATAAAAATCATCTAAGAGATGGTCTATAATATTATTACTGAGGAATAGGGATCCCCTGACCAAATTACTAATCTGGGGGTTTGAGCTAAGAAACTGCGAAAGATGAAGTGGAATCCGAAATGAAATCATCTCGCGATGTTGTCGAGTTTCATTGCCTGGACTGTACAACAAGATCTACTTGAAGGAACTCAGGAAAATTTGTTAATTTGAACACTTACTTACTTGAGGACTCAGAATGCCACCTTATCCAAAGGCTTCAGCCTGTCAAACAAGTGATATTAGGAGGGGGGGAACAAGAGAGAAACGAAAATCACCACGGGGAGGCAATAACTTTGGTTCTTTGCTCGTTCTTGCTCTCAATTAATGTTCGGACAATCATAAGTACATCGAGTATAGTATTACAATTAAATACCGACGCTAAAATGAAAGATTCTCATCCTGTCTCGAATGCACGAGCTATTCCGCGATTGACGAGCGGAACGTCGGTTGGGCGGACCGCATACGCCAGCCAATCGCATCGCTTGCGGCACCCGCCGGATAAGCGATCAACGACGCTTGTCGTTGCTGATCCTCATCTTCAACCACCACCTGGCGACTCCCCTCGTCGTCCAGGCCCTCAAGTGACGCCTCAGTGCCGCAAAAAAGGTAAATAGTATGTTTTCCTCACAAGTATATACTCTAACATAAGTTTTGATTCAAAATCAGGACCACGAGCGTCGACTTCAGGTCGACGTTCGTTTTCTTCATTTCTCGCGCCCCTCCCCTTCCAGAGGGATGTGAGCAGGGCACGAACGCCCCCTGAGCGACCCCACACCCACCCTCCATTCTTTGTACCACCCCCTGCTGTCACCCAACACCCTCCGGGCTCGCATTGCGCACCCCTCCCCTTCAAGAGGGATGTGGGTGTTCGCCCTCGTCTAGCCACCCCACCCACACGATGCTCCCCACACTCTCCCCAGTCCCTTCCCTCTCCTCTCCTCTCCTCCTGTCCTCGCCCTTGCCATCTCCCGCCCTTTCCGTCTCCCGCCCTCGCCCCCACTCTCACCTTCGCCCTTCGCCCTTCGCCCTTGTACCCTCTCCTTGAACGGAGTTGTGGGTGCCTTTTCCTGAACCACCCACCTTACCACCGCCTCCTTGCCTTCCCTCGCCCATCCTCCTGCCCCTCATCCGTGGCTCATAGGCTCCATGCAGCGTTTGGATAGGTGGCGTTTCGGGTCGAGGCTGAGCAAGAAACGCGAAGATGGGCGAGCGGGGGACGGCGACGACGACAGCAGACGACAACGACAGCAGACGGCGACGACAGCGACTCGTGACGCGCAAGGGGGTGGCTGACACGAGGACCGCGAGGACCCCGACAGTGCAAGGACGACTACGGAGGCTTAGCATGGTGGAGGGACAAAGGCGGAGTATGACCACGACGGGGCGAGGGCCACAATGGCGCGAGGACAAAGGCGGGGTTGCGACCACGACGGAGGAAAGACCACGGCGGGGAGGGTACCACGGCGGGGCAAAGATCACGACCACGATGGGCCGAACACCACAACGGGGGGGAAGACCGCGACGGAGCGAACGCCACAACGGGGAGAGCACAACGAGCAGGAGATGACAGGGAGAGCATGACGAGGAGAACACGACGAGCAGGCGAACACCACAACGGAGCACGACCCCGACGGGGCTGCGAAGACGATGGCGAGGCGAGGTCGGTGCAACAGCGAAAACAAAGACGGCGGCGACGGGTGTGGAAGTGGCAGCGGGTGGCTCGTGCACGACGAGTACGGCCGGGAGTGCCCCCAGAGCAGAAACAGCGCGTTCATACGTGCTGTTTCTGCTCATTTTCTCTCTACCTCATCGCGGGTGGCTAGTAGAGCCACCCGTGCAATTATATTCATTTATTACAATTTAATATGATTTTTTTTCGTATTTCTTTTGGCGTGCTATTGAGAATGTCCGAGCTCACCAAGGAGCACCATCCGCAAGCCCCGGGCCCAGAACTATAGAACCCACGTGGACCGGGGCAAAGGTTCCGAGGCCGATAGCATCTCCCCGGAACCAAAAATAGACAGGACAGCTAAAGATTCCGAACGACATCCAAACCACCTCTCCCAAATCCAGCCATTCCCGCCCCCCGACGGTGGGGGAAATGGTGCGAAACAGCGACGAGATATATTTCCGGGCCATTGCAGTCCTTTCCCCATCGAAAACGGTGTGCAGGACACCCCAAACGATGAGGAGCAGTGCCTGAGCATTGTTTCCCATGTTGTTTGGTGGTGTTGACAGGTCCCGCCCACATTCCCGAGACCTGGCACCCCGGCAAGGTCACACAATGAGCACGGGGGAGGCTGACTGCTTAATGGCAGTCTGGATACATAAGTTAAGTCTACTTAAACACAGTATTTGATGTCTTCAGGTAGCTGATAGAAGTGACGCCGGCCGATCTGGCCACCGTCACCAACTTCGTCCGCGCTGTCCTCCCCAAAGGTACTGGGTTTGAGGTCTCGCTTCCCGCATCGACATCTTACATTAAGATTCTCGACGTCCCATACTTCGACCCAAAAGGGGCAAAGATCACCCAGGACGCCCTCGAGAAGGCGCTCCACTCCTCGGCTCATGCTGAGGTGTTCACTAGGTTGACCGGCCGCCCCCAGATCGACCGCAACTCCAAGCACAGTACCTCGTGTACCGTGTATTGCAACTTGTGGGACTCCCAGCAGGGAACCCGCGCCAAACAGGTGATCGGGCGCACTATAGTGCTTGCCACCCGAACTTGCTATATCCGCGCCGCTGACCGCAACCCCGGCGTTCCCTGCTGCCAGCGCTGCTGGAAGTGGGGTCATCCCACCAACAGCTGCAAGGTCAAGCAGCTGCGGTGCCCTTATTGCTACGGCCCTCACGATAGGGACGAGCATCGTCGTATGGCGGGCTGCTGTAAAGGCAACCCTAAGGCCACGCCCCCGGTCCTTCCGACCCCGGCGGATGAGCCTTGCCCGCACACCCCCCGGTGCGTCAACTGCAAAGGCAACCACCCTGCTTTTTCGTCCCACTGCAAATACTGGGACCACCGCTTCGACCGTGAGTGGATCATGGAGGAGTATCGTAAGGTACGTGAGCGCGCTGCTCGCCGCCAACATTCTAACAACCCGCACCTAGACTGATGGAGGAGGTCATCCCCGCAGTAAATAGGTCCGGGCTTCATATTTTATGTCAGAACGTTTGTCGTACCTACGCGCACGTAGACACACTACTCGAAATTTGTAATAACAAGTTTGATATTTTGTTTTTTCAAGAAACGCCTTGGAATTTCATAAGAACAGCACCGTCCACCATCTCTATGGAGGGCGATGAAGTAGTCGGCACACCAAAGCACCCGGATTGGTTGCAAATGGTGCGCATTAAGGAGGGAGAGATCCCTCGTGTGATCGCCTATGTTTCAACGAGGCTTTCGCACTATCGACCTTCAATGCGACGTGATATCGTTGATCATCGAGACATCCTGGTCTTGTCCCTGTTCTCAGGCAGTGAGGTCTCTCATCTTATGAACGTCTACTCTGACGATCAACACACAGCGATCACACACCTAGCGGCGTGTGCACCTACTCTACCGCCCTTCACTTATATGGGGGGCGACTTTAACTGTGTCTCATCTACTTGGGACGACTATGATCACGGCGAATCTACCACAGCGATCTCGCTGTGGGACACCGCATCTCAGATCGGGCTTGAATGGGCCTGTCCCTTTAACGACGGACCGACTCGAATCAGCCCGAACCCCTCCCAGAGATCGAATGTACTCGATCTTGTCTTCTTGTCCCCGTCATGGTCCCGACCACAGTGGAAGGCGTCGAGGCATTGGCTGATGTCATTGCCTTGGCGTTCTTGGACACGTGGCTTGCCCACTCAACCGAGTCCCGCCCATGTAAGCGCTCCAAGTCCTGGTGGACGAAGGAGTGCTCGGACAAACTCAACGTGTACCAGGAGACTCGTGCACTGGCCGATTATCGGTCTTTTATTGCGGCCAAGAAGGTCGCCAAACGTGAGTTCTTTGATCTTCGGATCGGGGAAATTGCTACGTCTCGCAAGCGCCCATGGGTCCTTATGGAATGGGTCCAGCAGCGCAAGCTCCCTCCGTGTGAGGCCATTCGCTATCGCGATCAGCCTTGCCATAACATGGATGACCTTTGGGACGCCCTCCACGGCACGTACAACTCAGCCTCTGGGCGAGCGTACGACGCCTCGGTTCTCGACGAACTCCCTGATGAGCCAGTCAGGGAGTGGTCGGACTTCTCAGAGCACGAGTTGAAGAGCGCCCTCAGTGGGTGCTCCAACACTTCTGCTCCTGGACTGGACCACGTTACGTGGGCCCATATTAAGGAGTTAGTCAAGGATCCACACGTCCTTGCCCTCTTTATCGCGTTGGCTAATGCTTCCCTTCGGGTGGGGCACTGGCCACGCATTTTCAAGGAGTCGCTGTCAGTCATAGTCCCAAAGCCGAACAAGCCCTCCTACTCGGTTCCGAAGGCCTTTTGGCCTATCGTTCTCCTCATCACGCTCGGAAAACTTTTTGAGAAGATGCTCGCTAACCGGATACAGTTTGATGCAGTCAAACATGACATCTTTCATCCAAACCAACTTGGCGGTATCCGCCAACAGTCTACGGAGGACGCTGGATTGATCCTCACACATCTCGTACGAGCGGGGTGGGTGAAGGGTCTCCAGACGAGCGTGCTGGCCTTTGACATCGCGCAGTTCTTCCTGTCTATCAACCATGACATGTTCATGGCGGTTCTTCGCAAGCAGGGATTTCCACCGCTTCTGGTGAATTTCTTTGCTGACTACCTGGTTGGTCGCTCCACAATGTACTGCTGGAATTCCTTCCAATCCACACCCCGGCCTGCAGACGTTGGGGTAGGGCAGGGCTCTGCGCTCTCTCCTGTGATCTCGGGACTCTTCATTGCTCTGGTGATGAAGCTCTATTACATCAAGGCAGCGCCGCTTCAGACGACGCTCCTGTCATTTGTGGACGACGGGACCATTCTGGCCCAGTCCAAGGAACTTGATGATAATAATGTGGGCCTGCGTAAGGCCTACAGAATTATCTTTGTTTTATTCACTGCTTTCGCACTCGTTCTTGAACACGACAAGACCGAGCTGTTCCACTTTACGCGCCGTCATGACATGTATAATCCCTCGCTTGATCTGGGGTATGCACCCCACACTGGCAATACTCCCCTCAAGCCCAAGACCTATTGGAGGTACTTGGGCTTCTACTTTGACCGCGCGCTCACCTTCCATGAGCACGTTCGCTTCTACGCCACCAAGGCGTTCACCACCGTGCAGGCCATGGGCATGCTCGGGAATTCCACAAGAGGCCTCACTCCCAAGCAGAGGCGCTTGCTATACAGGTCGTGCGTCGTCCCCATTGCGACGTACAGCTATCGCTTGTGGTTCTTTCAGGGCAGTCGCTACAAGATGGCCCTGACCCACCTCAACAGGATGCAGCACAAGGCTGCTCTCTGGATCACGGGTGCGTTTCACACCTCCCCCACAGGCGCGCTTGAGGCCCTCGCTGGTCTCATCCCCGTCCATCTCATGCTGAAGAAGTTGGCTGCGCGCGCGGTGTACCGCATCGCCACCCTCTCAGACACCCACCCGCTGCGCTCCATGTTGAGCTCAGCGTATGCCAAGAACGTGGAACCTCATCCGTGCTCCTCCGCTCAGATGACCGCGTCTATGCAGGGTCATGTCTCCTCTACGGTCATGGAGATCATTGACCGCCTTCCAGCTCTGACTGAGTCTTTTGAGCCTTTTGCTCCTGAGGCCCGGCCAGGCGACCGCTTGCTGGACCGCTATGCGGACCGCGTCTCCTTTGACGATCGTACCCCTGGGGTCGATCGGAAACCCTACCTGGATGAGCTCATCGCGAAGGCGAGGGCTGATCCCCTCACGGTGTTGGCGGCGTCAGATGGATCTGTACCCCTCTCGTCGGCTCACCAGGCTGTTTCGGCAGCCATCATCTACAAGGGACATACTGAGCTCGACAGGACTCGTTATGTCTCTGGCAGGGTTACTGCGCCTGATGTGGAACTCAATGCCATCTCCGCGGCTGTCTGCCTTGCTACCCAGCAGGCTGCCTGTCGTCACATTATGGTCTTTACTGACTCGCTGGGCTCTGCTCGGCGGGCGGTCGACCCCTCCGTGCACTCCGGCCAGGCCTTTTCTCTAGCGGTGTGCCACACTCTCGGCGAGTGGTTTGCAGCTGATGACCTCCGCCGCATCACCTTCGTCTTCGTCCCTTCCAGCCTACGCTGGGATATTCATGGAGCTGCTCACGAGTATGTGACCGGTCTCAAAGTTCGTGTCAGCCGCCGTGCTGTTGACACTTCGCTTGACTCCCTGCGATCGCGGGCAGCTCACTCAGTTCTGGACTCATGGGGAACCATGTTCCAGGACCCTACCTATCGGGGGCGCAACTTCTTGCATCTCCGGCGGCCTGACGGGCGGCCGTACAACCCCACGTACCTTAACCAAGGCCCGTGGCTTAACTTTTTCAGAAACCGAATGACGGATTTCGCTCGCGTGTGTCGGTGCATAACTGGCCATGCGCCCATTGGAGAGTACTACATACGCTTCAATATACCTGAAAACCCCACGTGTGAGTGTGGGCTCGCTCCCATCCAAACCCGCAAACACATCCTGTTGCGTTGCCGCAACTCGTACGCTGTGTACTTCCCTAAATTTTTTGGGGATCTCGCATCATTTATGAAGCACAACCCTCTGGCGTTCGGCTTCAACCGGGACCGCTCTGGTGTCGGGTGACAGGGTGGGCGGGGTTATTCCCCTGTGGGGGATTTACGGCGAACTAACGCCAATCCAGCCTTAGGGTTGGGGGACCCGCATCTACCGTCTCATCGGGACTTCGCTAAATACTGCGGTCCCACTAATCCTCTGTCTCAGGCCTCAGGTTGGGACGTATCTGGCTGGCCGGCCTCAAGGCTTTTAAAACCGCCACCTCCCAGGTGGTGCTGGACATTTGCGCGTGCAGCACGCTTTCTGGCCCCGAACAGGGGATGTCAGGTTTGGGGCAGTAGCTATGCCTCGATGCGCTCTCGTCCTAGTCCCCTGCCCCGTTTTTGTGAGGGGGTCTGGCATCGTGGGAGCTTCAGCGCTTGTACCACAATGCCCTCAGGTTGGACTTGCGGCCCTCTTTAAGTAGTTTACCTAGTACCCGGTCAGGGGTTCGTCGCACGTGTATGTAGATAGCAAGCGGGCTGCCGCCGAGCACCGCTATATAAATTGTTGATTTAAAAAAAAAAAAAAAAAAAAAAAAAAAAAACATATTATGGTTGATAGACGGGAAGAACTGCGCGATGTTGAAGGCCAGCGCGCTCGTCTGGAGACCCTTCACCCACCCCGCTCGCACGAGATGCGTGAGGATCAACCCAGCGTCCTCTGTGGACCGTTGGCAAATACCACCGAGTTGGTTTGGATGAAAGATATCATGTTTGACGGCGTCAAACTGTATCTGGTTGGCAAGCATCTTCTCAAAAAGTTTTCCGAGTGTGATGAGCAGGACGATAGGCTGGAAGGCCTTCAGAACAGAGTAGGAGGGCTTGTTCGGTTTCGGAACGATAACCGACAGCGACTCCTTGAAAATGCGTGGCCAGCACCCCACCATTGGCTGATGTCATTGCTTCAGCGTTCTCGGAAGCGTGGCTTGCCCACTCAACCGAGTCCCGCCCATGCAAGCGCTCCAAGTCCTGGTGGACTAAGGAGTGCTCAGATAAACTCAAGGTGTACCAGGAGACTCGTACACTGGCCGATTATCGGTCTTTTATTGCAGCTAAGAAAGTTGCCAAGCGTGAATTCTTTGATCTTCGAATCGGAGAGATCGCTACATCTCGCAAGCACCCATGGGACCTCATGGAATGGGTCCAGCAGCGCAAGCTCCCCCCGTGTGAGGCTATTCGCTATCGCGACCAACCTTGCCACAACATGGACGACCTTTGGGACGCCCTTCACGGTACGTACAACTCGGCCTCTGGTCGAGTGTATGATGCCTCAGTTCTTAATGACCTCCCTGATGAGCCAGTCAGGGAGTGGTCAGATTTCTCAGAGCATGAGCTAAAGAGCGCCCTTAGTGGGTGCTCCAACACCTCTGCTCCTGGACCGGACCACGTTACGTGGGCCCATATTAAAGAGTTGGTCAAGGACCCACACGTCCTTGCCCTCTTTATCGTGTTGGCTAACGCCTCCCTTCGGGTGGGGCGCTGGCCACGCATTTTCAAGGAGTCGCTGTCGGTCATCGTCCCGAAACCGAACAAGCCCTCCTACTCTGTTCCGAAGGCCTTCCAGCCTATCGTCCTGCTCATCACACTCGGAAAACTTTTTGAGAAGATGCTTGCCAACCGGATACAGTCTGACGCTGTCAAGCATGATATCTTCCATCCTAACCAACTTGGCGGTATTCGCCAGCAGTCAACAGAGGACGCTGGATTGATCCTCACGGATCTCGTGTGAGCGGGGTGGGTGAGGGGTCTCCAGACGAGCGCGCTGGCTTTTGACATTGCGCAGTTCTTCCCATCTATCAACCATGACATGTTCATGGCTGTTCTTTGCAAGCAGGGATTTCCGCCACTCTTGGTGAATTTCTTTGCTGATTATCTGGTCGGGCGCTCCACTGTTTACTGTTGGAACTCCTTCCAATCCACACCCCGGCCTGCAGACATCGGGGTAGGGCAGGGCTCTGCGCTCTCCCCTGTGATCTCAGGGCTCTTCATCGCTCCAGTGATGAAACTCTATTACATCAAGGCGGCGCCGCTTCAGACGATGCTCCTGTCTTTTGTGGACGATGGGACCATTCTGGCCCAGTCCAAAGAACTCGATGATAATAATGTGGGCCTGCGTAAGGGCTATAGGAGTATCTTTGTTTTATTTACTGCTTTCGCACTCACTCTTGAACACGACAAGACCAAGCTGTTTCATTTTACGCAGCGCCATGATGCGCACAATCCCTCACTCGATCTGGGGTACGCACCCCACACCAGCACTACTCCCTTGCGGCCCAAGACCTATTGGAGGTGCTTGGGCTTTTACTTTGATCGCATGCTCACTTTTCATGAGCACATTCGCTTCTACGCCACTAAGGCGTTTACCACCGTGCAGGCCATGGGCATGCTCGGGAATTCTACAAGAGGCCTCACCCCTAAGCAGAGGCGCTTACTGTACAGGTCGTGCGTCGTTCCTATTGCGACGTATGGCTATAGTTTGTGGTACTTTCAAGGCGGTCGATATAAGATGGCCCTGACCCACCTCAACAGGATGCAGCGTAAGGCTGCTCTTTGGATCACAGGTGCGTTCCGCACCTCCCCTACAGGCGCGCTTGAGGCCCTTGCTGGCCTCATCCCCGTCCACCTCAAGCTGAAGAAACTGGCTGCACGCACGGTGTACCGCGTCGCCACTCTCTCAGATACTCACCTGCTGCGCTCCATGCTGAGCTCAGCGTATGCCAAGAACGCGGAGCCTCACCCCCGCTCTTCTGCTCAGATCACCCCGTCTATGTGGGGTCGTGTCTCCTCTACGGTCATGGAAATCATTGACTGCCTTCCAGCTCTGACCGAGTCTTTCGAGCCTTTTGCTCCTGAGGCCTGGCCGGGCGATCGCTTGTTGGACCGCTATGCGGACCGCGTCCTCTTTGACGATCGTACCCTGGGGGTCGATCGGAAACCCTACTTGGATGAGCTCATCGCGAAGGCAAGGGCTGATGCTCTTACTGTGCTGGCGGCGTCAGATGGATCTCTACCCCTCTCGTCGGCTCACCAGGCTGTTGCGGCAGCCATCATCTACAAGGGGCATCGCGAGCTCAACAGGACTCACTATGTCTCTGGCAAGGTTACTGCGCCTGACACGGAACTTAATGCCATCTCTGCGGCCGTCTGCCTTGCTACCCAGCAGGCTGACTGTCACCACATTATGGTCTTTACTGACTCGCTGGGCTCTGCCTGGCGAGCGGTCGACCCCTCCGTGCATTCTGGCCAGGGCCATTCCCTGGCAGTGTGTCGTGCTCTCAGCGAGTGGTTTGCGGCAGATGATCTCTGTTGCATTACCTTCGTCTTTGTCCCTTCCAGCCTATGCTGGGATATTCATGGAGCCATTCACGAGTATGTGACCGGTCTCAAAGTTCGTGCAGGCCGTCAAGCCGACACATCTCTTGACTCCCTTTGGTCGAAGGCAGCTCACTCAGCCCTGGACTCATGGGCAACCATGTTCCAGGACCCTACCTATTGGGGGCGCAACTTTTTTGCGTCTCCGGTGGCCTGACGGGCGGCCGTATAACCCCACATACCTGAACCAAGGCCCGTGGCTTAACTTCTTCGGAAACCGTATGACGGATTTCGCTCGTGTGTGTTGGTGCATAACTGGCCACGCGCCCATTGGAGAGTACTACGTGCGCTTCAATATACCTGAAAACCCCACGTGTGAGTGTGGGCTTGCTCCCATCCAAACTCGTGAACATATCTTGTTGCGTTGTCGCAACTCGTACGCTGTCTATTTCCCTAAATTTTTTGGGGACTTGGCATCTTTTATGAAGCACAACCCATTGGCATTTGGCTTCAACCGGGACCGTTCAGGTGTTGGGTAACGGGGTAGGCGGGGTTATTCCCCTGTGGGGGATTTACGGCGAATTGACGCCAATCCAGCCTTAGGGTTGGGGGACCCGCACCTACCATCTCATCGGGACTTCGCTAGCTTTTGCGGTCCCACTAATCCTCTGTCTCAGGCTTCGGGCTGGGACGTATCCAGCTGGCTGGCCTCAAGGCTTTAAAATCGCTTGCCAGGATCTGGCCCAATCGCACCCCTGTCGTCGTCGCTCAGCCGTCGGCGCCATTTCTCAACCCCACCGTCCCGATGACAACTCGCCCTCGCAAGCGGGTCACTCCTAAGTTCACTTCCGAGGGCCCATCCCGGAAGCAAATCCTCGTGTCGGTGGCCGGCGACCTCAACGCCATGCCGCTGCATAAATTCCTCACCCCCTCGGCCATCATGGCGGTCAACGGGTACCTTCGCGACGCTCGATCCTCCCTGAGGGTTGACGCCATTACTCGGGCCTACGACGGCGTGTCGATGGCCACCCCCTCCGTGGCGACGCCGGCCGATCTGGCCACCGTCACCAACTTCGTCCGCGCTGTCCTCCCCAAAGGTACTGGGTTTGAGGTCTCGCTCCCCGCGTCGACGTCTTATATTAAGATCCTCGACGTCCCGTACTTCGACCCCAAATCGGGGGAGAAAATCACTCAGGACGCCCTCGAGAAGGCGCTCCGTACCTTGGCTCATGCTGAGGTCTTCGCGAGGTTGACCGGCCACCCCCAGATCGACCGCAACTCCAAGCACAGTACCTCGTGTACCGTGTATTGTAACTTGTGGGACTCCCAACAGGGAACCCGCACCAAACAGGTTATTGGGCGCCCCATCGTGCTCACTACCTGGACTTGCTACATCCGCACCGCCGATCGCAACCCCGGCGTTCCCTGCTGCCAGCGTTGCTGGAGGTGGGGCCATCCTACCAATAGCTGCAAGGTCAAGCAGCTTCGGTGCCCCTATTGCTACGGCCCTCACGATAGGGACAAGCATCGTCGTATGGCGGGCTGCTGTAAAGGCAACCCTAAGGCTACGCCCGCGGTCCCACCAACCCCGAAGGACGAGCCTTGCCCGCACACCCCCTGGTGCGTCAACTGCAAAGGCGACCACCCAGCTTTCTCGTCCCACTGCAAGTACTGGGACCACCGCTTTGACTGTGAGTGGATCATGGAGGAGTATCGTAAGGTACGTGAGCGCGCTGCTCGCCGCCAACATTCTAACAACCCGCACCTAGACTAATGGAGGAGGACATCCCCAGAGGAACTAGGTCTGGGATTCGTTTTTTATGTCAGAACATTCGTCGTACATACGCGCACGTAGACACACTACTCGAAATTTGTAAAAACGAGTTTGATATCTTATTCTTCCAAGAGACCCCTTGGAATTTTATTCGAACAGCACCGCCCACCGTCTCTATGGGGGGCGATGAAGTAGTCGGCGCACCAAAGCACCCAGATTGGTTGCAAATGGTACGCATTAAGGAGGGAGAGATCCCTCATGTGATCGCCTACGTCTCGACGAGGCTGTCGCACTATCGACCTTTGATGCGACGCGACATAGTCAACCATCGAGATATCGTGGTCTTGTCCCTGTTCTCAGGCGGCGAGGTCTTTCATCTTATGAATGTCTATTCTGACGACCAACACACAGTGATCACACACCTTGCGACATGTGCACCTACTCTGCCGCCCTTTGCCTATATGGGGGGCGACTTCAACTGTGTCTCATCTACCTGGGACGACTACGATCATGGCGAATCTACCACAGCGATATTGCTGCGGGACACTGCGTCTCAGATCAGGCTCGAATGGGCCCATCCCTTCAACCACGGACCGACTTGAATCAGTCTGAACCCCTCCCAGAGATCGAACATACTCGATCTTGTATTCTTAGCTCCGTCTGAGATCCTTATCTCGATGCCCAGACTGGAGCATGATCTCCAGGGTCCGTCTGATCACATCCCGATCGTGACAGATCTTGATATTGGACCTGAGCTACTCCGCCCGGGCCACCAGTCTATTAAGCTGGGAAGTGACGCCGATAATCCCCGTCGCGATCCCGACCACAGCGGAAGGCGTCGAGGCATTGGCTGATGTCATTGCTTCAGCGTTCTCGGAAGCGTGGCTCGCCCACTCGACTGAGTCCTGCCCATGCAAGCGCTCCAAGTCCTGGTGGACCAAGGAGTGCTCAGATAAACTCAAGGTGTACCAGGAGACTCGTACACTGGCCGATTATCGGTCTTTTATTGCGGCTAAGAAAGTCGCCAAGCGTGAATTCTTTGATCTTCGAATCGGAGAGATCGCTACATCTCGCAAGCGCCCATGGGACCTTATGGAATGGGTCCAGCAGCGCAAGCTCCCCCTGTGTGAGGCTATTCGCTATTGCGATCAGCCCTGCCATGATATGGACGACCTGTGGGACGCCCTTCACGGTACATACAACTCGGCCTCGGGTTGAGCGTATGACGCCTCAGTACTTGATGAACTCCCTGATGAACCAGTCAGGGAGTGGTCAGACTTCTCAGAACATGAGCTAAAGAGCGCCCTTAGTGGGTGCTCCAACACTTCTGCTCCTGGACCGGACCACGTTACGTGGGCACTTCTATAAGCTAGGTTAATGTATCAAGACCTG
>MPNV01002747.1:2726133-2738396 GCA_013376435.1 Cyclocybe cylindracea | reverse complement strand
AAGCGTGCATCATTCAAAGCTTGAAGTCATTTCAAACTCCGACTTGAGCCACAGTATGTCACTCAATAACCACTTTATTATCCTCTTCTAGTCAATTAATGTTGGAAGTTGACATCTATTCCTATCTATGGGCCCCTGTGTAGCATTTTTTTTTGAGTATTTGAACCGTCATTTGAACTATAGCTGGAGAGGAAATTTTGCCCTCGGGTATACAGCTTGTCTCCCAATTCCCACACTCATGTGATCAATGTTCAACTTCTAAATCGGTGGAAACTGAACTTGAGCTCCAACGCCATCCTCCTCCCACTTCTCTCTTGCGACGCTGGCCACTTCTTATGCCAAACCTGTTCCTGTGAGATGGGTGCCATGTATTTGGCATTGCTTCAAACCCAGCTAAGTATTTTCCTTTCTCTCATCCTGCCACTCCACTGATATCAATGCTCAGTAGGCACCGTCAGCAGCACCTCATTGCCTCACATATGTAAGACCGCTCTGCAGCATCTGCTGAGCCCTAATGTAGGGAGTGCATAAGGGGAGTCCCAGTGAGGGGAAACCAACAAGGTGTGTTATTATGACTGCGTCAACCACTGCCTTTACTGACCACTCAGAACCCTTAGATGCGTGTTTGCCCTCACCCCACCAATGCTAACTATAACACCACACCACACATCCTGGGCCCCTGGATATTGGACTACTCCATCATTCCCACTGGGTCATATGTACAGGCCACAGAGGTCAATGAGGACAACATCCCCTCTTGCGTGTACTCCTCTGACCCTGCCTCGCTCACCACAGGCAAGTCGTCCAAGCGATTTA
Source organism: Cyclocybe cylindracea (assembly GCA_013376435.1). NCBI lineage: Eukaryota > Fungi > Basidiomycota > Agaricomycetes > Agaricales > Hemipholiotaceae > Cyclocybe > Cyclocybe cylindracea. The sequence goes on along the minus strand of MPNV01002747.1, from coordinate 2,737,580 downwards.
AGGTATGTGCTATTTCTCCTTGGTGGTTAATGACTACTAATATTCTCTCTTCCCAGAATACATACATAGTTGATCGTAGGTAATTATACGACTTAGTCGATAGATGCTTGTACATGATGTAATATACCATTCTAGTACCTTTAATTGATTTTTTTTTTGCATATTTTTATCTGAATTTACGAAATTGAGAGATATTCAACGCATTGATGTGATGCTCAAAAGGATCTCTCAAAAGGTGCATAGCGAGGTCTCTTAAGAGGTCTCTGAGGTTCTCTGAGTACAAAACCCAAGACGCGGGTCCGCCTTTAAAGACGTCTGGGATCTCTGCATCTCTGGATCTCCCAGGTCCCTCAGAGATCCTCAGGGTAGTCAGGAGCTCAAAGTCGTTTTCCTGATGAGCTAGGGCCCAACTACACTTCCGGGCATCTCAGAGAGGCATTCTCCTGCGTCGTACCCAATTCGGACGCTTTCCCGCGCCCTATCCCACCCCCCAACGACGACAAGCACCCTTTTTACCATCCCCGGGCACTGTTTGGTCACTGTTTGGTATGTCCTCAGCCCTGGCAGACATTTCCGAGCCCCGGCAAACCCTGCAGCATATAGAAAAAGGCCTGGCTGCCTACTGGCAGGCTGTCTACTGGCAGCTATGATTTATGAATGAGAATTGCCAGTAGCCTAGTTTCATGTATAATTCTAGCCTACATGGCTGACGTGACAGGCTAATAACTTCCGTTTCTCAATTCGATCCTATTCTGATATCCCCAGTACTGAGTACAGATACCACATCAGGCCTATCTAGCGGATCAGCTTAGCAACGCCTACGACTGCTATCTGGAAATCCTTCGCCGTATCGATGCTCAAGTCGCTCTGCAGTTAGGCCGTGCTGATCCCAAATGGCCAGTCAAGAACGTCTGCGCTCCACGTCTCTACAAGGTGGAAGGTGAACCTCCCTTGAAATTCCAATTCCTTGCCGCGATGGATGGCAATAACTCGTTAAAGCTCGTTGATAGCGAGTTCAAGGCCGGAAAAGCCCGTACTGACACACAGCAAATGACATCATCCAGGTGGATCCATCCGGAGGAGGTCAATGCTTTCCAAGATGAGGTAAAGAAAGTAAGTACTTACTGCTTATTCTTTGTTCTAAACGGGGTTTTCTTATCAATTGTAGACATCGAAACCGGGTGCTTCGGTACATCCACCGGGGCAAGTCCCAGGTGGGGCAGAGCCAGCGCCCGCTTGGGAAAGTTCGAATCTCATCTCCATTCCTCCTGCCGACTCATCAGGCCCCGCCTCTGCCGCAAGCACTGCTGAGACTGAGCCTACAAGCCGTGAAGACCTTTCTCTCGAGGAAATAGCGTGGCTTGACATCACCGAGGGAGACGAACTTGCCAAGTGTCTCAATACCTGCGTTGAGCGGTGGCGCAACGCTGGACCTGAAGCCCGCAAGAGAATGTTTGCATTATTCGCCATTGCTGGTATTTTTATCTCCGTATGTCGACATGGTCATGTCCTGGTTATCTGTGACATGATTCGGAGTGGAGAGCTGTCAGTCTGTTTCCATCAGCACAGGATGCATTACTGACCCCGTCTTTCTAGAATGAAGTATCCACTTGCGGTCGTTAACCGTTTGATGGATGATTTTGGCACAGACATCTGTCTCGGCTATGATATCATGTGTGCCTTTACCACCACGCTATCCAAGAGCTCCATCGGGAAGAAGACCGTTGCCTTTCGTCTGCAAGGTGTCGTTCCCGCGTTCCACGGCCATGTGCACAATCGTGGGTGCCAGGTACGATGGCACCCCACGTTCGTCGAAGGGGTCGGCCTCAAGGACTTCGAAGAATGCGAGCGAACCTTCTGTCGTTCCAATGAACTTGCCTCAGTCACTCGACTCGCCACCCCGTATCACCGCCAACAGCACATCGACGAGCACCTCTACTTCCATGACTTGGACAAGCATGCGGCCGCAGGTGAGCAAATGTTCTTACTGGCGCATTTCCCTCTATTACAGTACTTCTAAAGGGAATTTCATTTATCAAAACTACCGTCAAGCTCTCGAGAAGATCGCAATTGACAGCCCACGACTCGCTGCACTGTCCACCAAGTTGAAGATTGGCGCTGAGGACTATGTCCGATACCTCGAGAGCGAACGTCGGTATCTCGCAGGCCTGCAGAAGGAGCCAGAATCGGTGCAAGAAACTGTTGACTATATGGAGCTTCTTTTCGAGCTCAATGAGCTGAAGTACGTACGACTTTCTCTTCCACAGCTGGCGCTGACTGCTCAATTATTAGGCAATGATCCGACCAAGCGGCGCAACTCTACGGCAAGCGAGATCACCTCATGATCCGACAAGGCTACACGGGTACTCAGATAACGAAGATCACCACGGCCTATCGTACTACGTTTCAGCGCTGGTCCGCCAAAAACGAGGCCGTTTTACGTTACGAAGAGGAGCACGATATCGCCGTACGATGGGCACCAACGTCCCAGGAATACACCGACGGCCTGAAATTGGTGCAGGAGCGAAAGTATAGACGTGCCATCGACGAGTTAGAGAGATTGGTCGTACAACGATTGTTTGAGATGACGAAACTGGGACAAACCGGCGTCGGTGAGTGCATCTTCCTCTATTTTCATCCTGTTAGACTAATGGAGTACATTAGGGTATAAACTAAGGGAGAAGATTAGTAAGTCGCTGAAGACTCGCGCCACTGCCATCCAGTCAGCGCTGAAGCGCTACAACGAGGCAGCTGCGGCACTCACTCCACCGCGCCCGAGTTTGACATGGGAAACCGTTGTGAATGCGGTTAACATTGCCGACTTCGACCTTCTGCGGGACACATGGCAAGATATACGCATACTCGACTGGGCGCAGCCAGCCAACAGGGAGGGAATGGTGATGTATTTTGGGCTTGAAAGAGCTAAAGAGGAGATACGGCGGCTCAATGTGGAGATACGTCGTTTGCTCACCTTTCTCTATGATGACCATGTTGATCATTACTATGCCGTCGCCCAGAACATCATTACCAACCCACTGCTCACCCTCGAGATTTCGGTCCGATGGCAATATCGCCAACGAATCCATGAGAACATCGTCAAGCGCTTGATGCAGACGAGCCGTCTCCCCGGTTTTACGGGCTCACTCTTTTATGGAACTCGTATCGGTCGTGACCCCACACTTAATGAAGGAGTTCCACCCCCGCCTTGGTGCACGGACTTGCTTCAGATCGTTGAGATGGAGATGGAGTACGATGAGCCGAGAGACGTTGCTGAAGATGGGGAAGATGACGAAGGCGAGCCTGAGGAGCCGGCCGACACAGACCTCTTCGTCGAAATGCTCGAGCAGGCCACGCTCGAGGATCGGTAACCTGCATTACCTTCTTCACGTTCACCTGCATTTCCTTAGCGTAGTATATCAGAATTGGAATGAAATATTATGCTATATACCACCGTCAACCGGATGAATGAGTGAATGGAAGACATCGTGCTGTCGAACTTGAGACAAAGTGGGCGCGGTGGGACTTAGTGAAAATTAGTGTTCTCATATCAAATAAGCGCCCATTTCTCCCTCCTCGGAGCATCGTAAAGGCTAGACAAGGCCTTCCTGAGCAAAAGAAACATGTACAGTTTATTTATTACCTGTATATTAACAAAGTCCGAAGCTTAGTTGGGGGTCAAATCCGTTTCATTGAGAACCTGAGGCGACCGAACTACGAGGATGGTTTATATGTCGAAATCTGGAGGTGATGCTCCCATCAAATAGCCATCGGTTGGTGTTTTTATTGTCTCTATCCTTCCACATCGCGCTGAAAGTCATGAAACTAGTTCAGGAACATCAATAGATAAACCATGGACGTGTTCTGACTGTTTGAACAGCGTTCTGCATGAAGTATGGGCCAGGGAGGTTGAATTTGTGAAAAATGGCTCAACAAACAAAATACTCTCAATTAAAAGGTAAAAAAAACCTGATCACAGCTGTACCAGTCATTCTGGCATACAGTAAAGCTGTCAAATGGAAGTTAATATTCTTTGCATGAGAAACACGCCCCTATTGGCCATCTGTGTCACAATTTCGGTGTACAATGGCACACTACCTGGACAAAACGCGTCCTAATGATGGGGGTAAATATATATTTGAGTTATATCGCCTTATCAGTGTAATAAAAGACAAAGGTGGTCGTCTATAGGGAAGATACAGAGTATCTGTACATGAAATAGCTATTTCAATGTTCTTATATCTCTTTCTTGCAAAATTTGTGCTAAAACAGGGCAGAACGTGACTTACATGTTGGATAATCAGTTCTGCATACTCGCCCAAGCCGGAATTCCCGTGGTACGACGTGAAACCTGACAAAGACCACGAATTGAGGAGGCAGAAAGGTAACCTTCTTACACCTTGTGTGTCCCAGAGTACCCCAATCTCTTTTCACAATATCACAGTCAGCCCTCCTGTAGACCCATGGGTACTTTTATTCTAGTCGAATACTTCCTTTAATTAGTATACTGTGAGCTGAAATCAACGAAGTATTGAGTGGACTGCAACTTGTTCGTTTTCCCTAATGCGGATATGGCAAATCTCCGATCGCGCAACGTATGGAGATTCGGCTGTTGGACCAAGGATATGGCTCTTACAGAACACTTAAAAGACGGGCATTTCCACCCACTTTCGTTCGTTGTTGCACCTCGTCTTTTCCCCATGAAAACCTTCGATTGGGGAACGTCTGTTGATATCCGTCGGCCCAGCGGTGCACAGGATAAAGTCACTGGCTGGCCCGGCCTGCGTTTTCACCCTGTCGGACTGTACGACCTCCGGCGCCAGCAGGGGGCGTTTCCTAACAAACCCGGCATCTACAACATCTTCCAGGATCGCTTCAACCATGCTGACATTGCCTGGTTTTCCCCCAAGCTGGCCTCGAAGAACGACTTCGTCGGCGAGACGGAGTTTTACCCAGAGTTCCGCGAGCTTAGGGAGCACACATCGGCCGGAGAAGAGGGCACCAGTGAACGCTCGGAGCTGCGCAAGCAGACGAAGCAAGTTCTCTGGGATATGGTGCGCATTGTCCTCCCCTTTCTGTTTCCTCCCACTGACACCCATCCAGGCAGCCTTGGTAGACAGAGCCTTTGCAGGCACTACTTTCATTCTCCATGTCAACGGCACCACTCGCCCAGGAGCTCCAAAGGACCCCCAATACATCAAAGCCGATATGTACTTTCCTCAACATCTCCTCCGCGAGCAGCCGCATCTCGCGAACGTTGTGTCCGACATGGCACAACGCTTCATCGTCGAAGTCGGCATCCCCACCATCCAACGGTATGAGCGCTGTGGCAGGGAGCTTTGGTCCATGAATAAGAACCCCAAAGACCCGAACAAGAAAGTATTCCCCCTCCGTCAACACGGCGTCATGCCGACGGCGACGCCGCCGGGTTCGAGCACCTTTGTGTTTCATGGGCGCCCTCTCGGCTCTGCCACCCCGTCCGCTGTTCCTGCTGTCTACTCCGCTCCCGCTCCCCTAGCCATGCCAACGTCCTCTCCTTTCTTTGACGACAAGGAAGACCTATCTACGACCGAGTTGCAGCTCCTCCAGTGCTACGAGCATCAGGCTCAACTCGAGGAAGAGCTCGCGGCGCTCAAGACGGTCCTTTCTGATAGGGAGACGGAGCTGGTGTGTGCTCGCGAATCAATTGCGGAGCTGAAGGCACAGTTGAACTCGTTGCAAGCCCAGTTGGATGGCAAGGAAGATGACAGTTTTTCAGCTACTGAGTCATCTGTATCGGTGACCGTCTTCACCGACCAGGCTACGACTCTCGACACGCACCGTCACTCTCCTAATGTTGCCATCCGTACCCCCCGCCACACAGCCGCAGCAAATTTTCGTCTTACATCTCCTGCGCTGTCTCCCTCGCGTCCACGTGGACTTCCACATTCGACCACCCCTGTAAACCAGTCGCCTGGCCTTTCATGCGCTGGCCCTTCTCACCTTATGACAGGTTCCAGCCATGAGGAGCCTGTGGCGGAACGTTACCTCACCTTCCTTGTGGAGAATGGCCTTGGGAAAGAGGCACCGGCAATTCAAGTTATCGCCAGAAATGCACATGTGGTTCATTGGAAGGATGAGTTGAGGAGGATCAGTATCTCGGAGGATATTCTAGATGAGCTGACAGCGCTGATGATGAGCGCTCTGGAGCGCCCAATTCGTGCTACTCTTTTTGGACTCTGAGCACTTCGTAATATTTTGATGTCGCAGTCATACTTCGCAATGCAACAGGTTTGCCTTACGCCATTTAAGTCTTGCCCGATCCCCCTTGGGGAAAATAATCATTGTTGCTAGCTGCACACACAGTGCATTGATCAAGCCAGCTGAAACCAGAAATCGTTTAAGACACCTGAAAGAGAGAGGGTCCCCAAAAAAATGCCTTATGCACACTCGTTTGCACTCCCTCAACCACGCATTCGTCACACGTCCCACGCGAAGACAGCACGAGTACCCAATGCCGAACGCCAACAAAAGGCTGCCCTCAACCGTGCCCGTCAGGCTGAGATTGATGAAGAGGTTCGCCTCTGGAAGACGTCCACGCTTGAACAAGCGACAGACCTTGCTCGTCGTTTTGACAAGAAGCCTCGCTATTTCCTCGACCTCTTCTTTCAGGGTGGTGTGCATCTCGTGAAAAAGCAGAATAAGACGAATTCACACAATGCCTTTATGAGAATGAAGGCGGATGTCTTGCGAGATCGTGAGTTTCTTGCCCTAGCTTCTATCTGCTCGTCCTGATCACATTGCAGAGGGCGAAACTCCCACCCTCAACGTCCTGCACAGCCAGGAGTTCAAGGATGAATACGACGCCCTCACTGAGGCAGAACGCACCAAGATCGTCACCAACCATCAAGACACAACCCTCGAACATCATAGAAAGCGACCCACTGCGCGAGCACGCCTGCAGGATGTTTCCTGCACCTTAGCAAACATCAAGCAGATGGTATGTCTATATGCTGAGTCTCCTGGCTCTCGATGCTGAATGACATGCAGCTGCAGTCTCTCAATATGCGCGTCGGCATCGAGGGATTCTTTTGCGTCGTTCGGAACACACCGGACTACCACATGGACCCCATATGGTATTTTACGTCGAGGGCGATGAAAGAATACATGCCGGTTGCAGTTCCTGTAAAGAAAGGCTGGGACTATGGGTACGTCGGCACGAAGCTTGAAGCATTTGCAATCGCCGGTTGCGATCCTGTCGGTGCGTTTTACCATAATTGAACATGTCCAGTGACACTGATCTCTGAGTGAAAAAGGGTTACACCGTACCTCCAAGCAGAAGGCTGATGACATGAAACGCCAAATCCGTGACAAAATTGGCCAGATGCTCGGTGCGTACAATACAACATGTAACCATTTCATAGTACTAACATTACACAGTGGAGATAACTAAGAACGAGCAGGCTACCATGCAGTATGTCAACTATGAGGAGCTCATAGTTCAGCGGTATGGAGTCGAACTCGTGGGTTGGACCTATGAAAAGTTCGTCAATCCAAGTGAACTTTCAACTTCCTTGCCAGCCCTGCGCGAACTCCTTGACGCCATCAACAGCGGTGAATGTAGGTTTGCGAAGCTTTCCCCTTTGGCAGTGAAAGCGCGGCGTATCGAATACCAGAAGAAGGTCGATGAGGGACTTATCCCCGTGAAGACTCGGAAGCAGCGTAAGGACAAGGGAACCAAGCGCAAGCGATCAGGGGGAGATCAAACGGCCACCGATGACTCTGACAAGGAAAACGCTGGTGGGAATGGGACCCACGTTGACAAGCAGCAGTCGAAGCGCTCGCGCAACAGCGCCAAGAGCAAGGAGGTCATCAACACCGAAGACGAGGATGAAGACAAGTAACGATCGGGTATCAGTACCAGTAGCACATGACCCACCTGTCGCGCTTTCATTTCTCTAAATTCAGTTGTCTTTCTTGCGAGTCCTTTGTAAGAGGAAGGTGATGCTCGGCAGCTGTAGCGGAGCTGTTCCTTACCGAGCTATAATGGGGCATTGTGGCGAAATATTTCCTTTGACAGCGCCGAACTTACATCAATCATTTCGGGAATGCTTCCATGTGGTATCCCAGGCATTGACAGATCGGGGACATGACTGGAAATGGCAATAGGCCCTTTCTGGTATACCCCGGACGTGATGCACCACGCTTGTCGAATTGGAGATTTGACGAGAACGGAGTCTATTAATATATTCCATCATTGTCACTCTAAGTCGGGGAGAACCTTTTCTGGAACTGTGCCGAGAGGATGATACGGCCAAGTTCCTCCGTCGATGGCGTGATGGTGAATGGGTTGGTGGGAATACGAACCAAGACGTCCAGGAATGGCAATTTTCCGCACTCGTCGTTGGCAACGTCGTGCGCGCTGATAATGCATGGGCCACATCATTGGAATTAGTATTACACACAAATATCCTCACTGTACAGTAGGCTACATTGATAGTGGAATGTGGGAGGCAGAGGATAGCAGAGGGAGGCGGGTGCGGTGCGGAGGGCGGGAGGCGGAGGGCAGGAGGGGCGGGCAGGAGGGGAGGCGGGAGGCGGCGACCCGAGCGCGCGATCGGAACGGGCCACGGGAGGAACGGACGGTTACGACGAGACGCACGACCAGTCAGCGGGCCGGCCTATGTGCATCGCAACGGCAGCGGGAAGGAGCCGGAGAGGCTTCTTACCATAGTACTTACTACCACGTCGACGCCGTGACTTACTATATCGCCCACCCACATATGTAATGAGGCAGCTTTAACCACGAAATACCAGGTAAGCGGAATCCACGTTGCATTACACATCAGGGCATGACAAGTATATTCTGTCGTCTATGTGACTCGACGGTGGAACTAAGGGGTACTACTCATTGTATAGTCCAGCTTAATGCTCTGTTTCTTANGGTTCATATTCTTCTTCTTCGTCCACGATGTCAGGAGGGGGACGAGGATGAGCCGGTCCATGTTCTTCCGTTTCTTCAAATTTGGATAGAAGGGATGCATGGAACGCATTATGAATCTTCCATTGGGGTGGAAGTTTCAAACGATAAGTCACAGGTCCAAGTACCTCTGTGATCTTGAAAGGTCCGGTCTTCTTCGGAGAAAGTTTTCTCGAAGTCCAAAGCAATTTTAGATGCTTGGTCGACAGGAATACTTGATCACCTATCTTGAACGGGGTAAATTTACTCTTGATCCTGGAACTAATGCGGTCCTTTGCTAGGACATGTGCCTCCATAGCTTCTTTTCTGCTTGATGCTAGTGCGCGAAGTCATTCTTCAATGTCTCCAAACTTCGTTGATTCGAATGCCTGTGGGATAAAGGGTGGAGAAATGCCAAACATGAGTTCGAATGGGGTGTGTTCTTGGTCAGAATGTCTTCTGTCGTTGTGCACAAACTCCGTGATAGGGAGAAGGTCGCTCCACGTATCGGGGTGTTCTAGACAAAAGATAGCAAGGAAACATTCGATTTCTTGGTTGTAGTGTTCGGTGGTTCCATCGGTAATAGGGTGATAGGCCGATGAAAGCACTATTTCGGTACCAAGAAGCTTCCAAAGTTCTTTGTACGAGTTGACTGCCATTTGAGGGTCACGGTCTGAAATGATTTTTGTCGGCATTCCAAAACGTTTGACCACATGATTGAGCAAAAGTTTTGCAACATCGTCGGATTTGAGTCCTTTCTTCGTTGTCGGAATAAGGACTACCCCCTTTGTAAGACCGTGGTCCACCACGGATAAGATAGTATCAAATCCATTAGATGGTGGTAGATCGGTGAGGAAGTCCATTGAAAGTTGGGCAAATGGTCGTAATTCCTTTGATCCTTCAATAGCAACCAATGAAGGTTTCGAAGGGTGCCTGTCAATTTTGAATTCTTGACATGTCGCGCAACCTTTAACATAATTCCGAACGAAGGTTCTAAGGCCAGGCCACCAATAGTTGGCACGAACTTTATTATATGTTTCGAGTTCGCCAGGGTGTCCTGCTGCGATAGAATCATGGTGTCTTCACACGATGTCGCATCGGAGTTCGTGGTTTTTAGGGATGTACGCTTTTCCTTGGTAAAAGAGAAGCGGTTTGGTGTTGAAGTATTCGACTGTCCAGTCGTCAGAAATAGAAATTGGCACAGTAGAACTCCTGAGTTTCTCAAGAGCATGGGCTGGGTCGTCGTCATAATTTTCCGATTCGACAATAGCTCTTTGAAGTTCCGTGTCGATGACGTTTACGAATAAGTCATCTGAGAGCATGGTGACGTTTTCGTTATCGTGGTCTTCATCTGGACAAAGATCGGGTCGTCGTGAAAGAGTGTCAGATTGAATCATTTTATTACCAGGGATGTGAACGAGTTTAAGATCGTATTCCGAAAGTTGAAGATGCCAACGAGCTTGTCGACGATTTAAGTTTTGGGGTTGTTGCCAATAAGTCAAGTTTTTATGGTCGGAATAAATCGTAGTCGTATAAGTTGATCCCTGAATATAATGTCGCCACTCCTCTAGAGTGCGAATGATTGCTAACAACTCGCGATCATAGATCTCGTAGTTGCGTTCGGTTGGAGAGAATGACTTTGAAAGGAATGCAATAGGATGTTTTCTTCCGTCAGGATCATCCTGAAGTAAAACAGCACCTGATGCATATTTTGATGCGTCGGATTCGATAGCAAAAGGTTTGGCCGGGTCTGGAATTAGGAGAATTGGCTCTTCAGTGAAGCGTTTCTTGAGTTCTTCAAAAGCCTGTTGAGCTTCTGAATTCCATTTGAATTTGACGTCTTTTCGCATAAGGTCGTTTAATGGTCGTGTCACTTCTGAATACTTGCGGATGAAATGTCGATAGAAGTTTCCAAATCCTACAAAAGAACGAACTTGTTTGAGTGTAGTCGGTGTCGGCCAGTCGAGGACAGCCTGAATCTTCTTTTTCGACATCTTAAAAACTCCTTTGGAAATGATATGTCCAAGATATTCAATGCTCGTCTGAGCGAATGAACATTTTTCTGGCTTGAGGAATAAATCATTCTTTTGAAGCTTTTCAAGGACACAAATGGTATAAGCGTCAAGATCATCGAGGTTGTCAGAAAAGATCAGGATGTCATCCATGTAGATAACTAGCCATCCTTCTCACAGTTCTACTGCAAAGATGGAATCCATCATGGCTTGGAATGTTGCAGGCGAATTGCAAAGTCCAAAAAACATAATGGTGGGTTCGTAGAGACTGAATGGAGTAATGAAAGCGGCTTTCCATTCATGGCCTTTCTTCAGCCATGTCTGCTAGAATTCTATATCAAAGACTGTATTTTAACAAGGTAGCCTCTTATATCAGGACTGTGTTTTTACAGGTCTGTCATTTTACAGTCAGGCCTGTGGTGTGACTGTGAGGGGGTAGGGGATTTGTTTGGGGGCGGGATGGGGTAAATAAGTGACCAAACAACCCTTCCGGGGTGGGG
>MPNV01002747.1:2659416-2726041 GCA_013376435.1 Cyclocybe cylindracea | reverse complement strand
GATATCAAACTTGGTAAAGTATCGAGCGTTGCGAACTTTATCCATGATGACAAGCGTATTCGGGAGAGGGTAGGCATTCTTGATGGTCCAGTTATTCAGCCATCGATAGTCCTGGCAAGGACGTTTCTTGCCGTCAGCTTTAGCAACAAAGAAAAAGGGCGAAGCTTGGGGCAATTTCAAAGGTCGAATATAGCCTTTAGCTTGATGCTCTTTGATAAAGTCGGCGGTAAGCTGCGTCTCTTCTGGAGACAGCTTATAAACTTTGCCTATTCTCGGTTCGAATTCTGGTTTGAGATTGATCTCATGATCCCAGGGTCGGCTTGCTGGAAAACGGTCCGCAGTGGATTCGCGAAATACGTCAAGAAATTGATGAAATTTCTCGGGTACCATCTGCTCGAGTGTCGGTGGGGTTTTGTGTGAGAGGACTTGGTTTGGAAAAGTTTGGTTTTGGACGTGAACACCATCCGGAGGAACTTCGCTTTCCAAAGGTTGATCGAATTCCTTCGACCTTGGGGAAAGGTAGATTGAGGAATCTCCTAGAGATTGTTGGTTTATCCTCATATCTATCATGTCTTCCTCCAAGTCGTCGTTGATCTGGTTGTAGAAGTCTTCTATGCCAGATGGAACGTTGGAGAATTTGTCTTCGAGTTCCTATTCTTGCGAGCTGAATCTTTTCGCTCTCGGAGAGAGTTGTCGAGCAGGCGTTTAGTATAAAACGCTAGCCAAGTAGTACTTAGCTTCCTCCTTCTTGGTTCGTTTATTAATCGTGAGCTGTTCAGGTCGCCAAGAAATAGTACGGTGTGACCACGAAATAATTGGGTCGAATTCTTCTAACCAGGGGAAGCCCAGAATTATGCTGTTGCGTCCAATTCCGGCTATGTAAAGGTGTACTGGGCAATCTCGCTCTCCCAAGCGCAGACTTGCTACCACGTACTGGTCAATCATTCCTTCTCGATTTGGGGATCCATCGACATTAAATGCCTTTATCAGGGTTTCAAGGGTTTCGGTGCGCAATCTGTTCTTTTCAACGATAAGAACACTGATGAAGGATCCTCCTGCTCCTGAATCAATAAGCGCGTTGAGTTCGACGGTTTGGGGTTCTCCTTCCCATGAATAACAGAATACTTCTGCTGGACAGAACATATTCTGATTCTTGATGCTTGCGATCACAGTCTGATAAATCGCAAGATACGGTGGAAGATACGGTGGTGGAGGTTCATATGCTGGTAGAGGCTCTTCTGACGTCGAAACAGTTGAGCCTATTAAAAATCCTTCTCTTCTTTGTTTTCTGAAGCGTCTGCTGCATTCTGCCACTCCTCATATTCGTCGCTATCCAGATCAGCGATAAGCGACCGAATATGGGTATGAAGTTGTCGTCCTGTAAATTTCTTGCCTTTCAGATTCGGTTTGCCTTTATTCCTCAATTGCATTGGTGGAGGTCGAGACTGTTGTTGACTCGGATTCTGTCTGGAAGAGGACTGTTGTTGCTTCCGGGTAGGACATTCCCGTGAAGTATGTCCTGGGCGCCTGCAAAAGAAACATAAACCCTTGCGTTTACATTCCGCGTATTCCTCTGGGGTCATGGCGTTGATTACAACCTTCATTGCGTCATCAAATGAGAGGATGTTTAGGGCATCAACATCCATTGCCCAGGGATCTCGCTGTGGGTTGCCAGCTCCTGGAGGGGCTGCAGGTCGTGGTTGATAATGAGGGCAGTAGCTTCCTCCATTATTTCCACGATAAACAGGTTTCGATTGGGGTCTGTTTCCTGTGTAGCGTCCTAAAGCTTGCTTCTTTCGACGTTCAGCATTGTCAAAATGTTGGGCTTTTTTCTTCCAATCGGCATACGTTTCTGGTACAGTTTCTCCACTGAGGATGCGATTGAATAAAGTGCGACTAAGACCTTCTTTAAAGGCTTCCATTTTGGCTTCGTTTCCATCCATTCCGGATTTGCTCCAGGTCATTTCGAAATCGGTAATATATTCAGAAACCGTTCGGTTTCCTTGTTTGAGTCCTCTGAGTTTATGATGGGCGTCTCCTGGTTCGTCATCAGAAGCGAATGATTCTTCGAGGTTTTCGAGAAAATTTGACCAAGTTCCGGCAGTGAAGTCTGTAGCGATCTTCTTTTTCCTGGCAGAGGTAGAAGTCGATGTCGACGCAGTGGTTGGGGTAACAAGTCGTGCTTGGACGTAAGCATCGGCCCACTCTTCAGCAGCACCCTTAGTCATAAAGGTGAGCGTGAAGAGGATCTTCTTTGTGTCGTCATCGTACTTCGCCTTGTTGGCTCCGAGATAAAGAAGGACGCTGCGCATCCATCCTCGAAATCGGTGACGTCTACCGTCAAAGTCAGAGGGTTTATTAACCTTGAGTTCGGTTGAATTGGTGCTAGCCATTCTTGAAGCAGCCGGTGGTTTGGAAGGTGGTGGTGAGCCTGATGGAGGTTTCTTTGGAGGGTCTTGGGGTTCTTCTGGTTTTTCCTCTTCTTCGGTTAATTCTTGCCAAATTGCTTTTGCTTTCCCTTTTGGTTCAGCTGGTGCAGTCGATGGTGGTACTAGTGAAGGGGCTCCTGTTGTCGCGTAAAGTTCTCCTTCACTAGTGCTGATTTTGATTATATGTATTGGGTTTTCTGGAAGAGGTTCGAGAGGGTAACCTTGAACTTGTTGTCTGGTAAGGGTATAAAAGGTAAGAGGTGTCGGTGAATATCGAACGAGTGCAACTTCTGGTAACGGAAAGGATTGGAGTTGTTGTTGAACTACAGCAAGAGCTTGAGCAATTCCTGATGCTTCTGGGGTTTCTGCTCGATCAGTTATTGCTAAATGAGATGTCGCCTGTAGTCGGTTGGGGAGGGGTCGCTGTGGGAACTAGGGGGAACCTTAGTTGGTTCCGGTCCTGGCTGTGTGACGGGTTAGTTGAGTAGGATAGGATCCCGAGCCGACTCTCGAAGGCGCCTTCTGTGGTAATCGAAGGAGTCGGGGATTCCAGACGTTCGGCTGCCTGGGTGAGGGTTGGTTCCCAAGTTGGGTCGTGGGAGTGTATTGGCTTCCGCTTTGAGACTGGCTCGAACTGGTTGTCGAACGCGATCTGGGGGTTCTGGGTGGTCGTGTGAGATTCGGGGCCCTCTCGTTCACCCAGATGTGAACGACAGGAGTGCCGAAATATAGGAAGTAGGTGGTATGAGGAATTTGCAAATATACAGTGTCGTCGAGATAGTGAAGTATTCGCGTTTCATATATGGTTTTGGTTTCCCTCCAAAACTGTTCAGATCAATGAGTAGTAGCCGTGATTGAGGGTAGAACTTGTCGAGTTGTCTTTTGAGGGTTTCCGAGGTCTTCCTTATATCCTGATTCCTCTTCTTGCTAAATGAAGGCTTACCAAGAGGATATAACTAATCCAGGTCCAGAGTGTGAGGACAAGAAATCGAAAAAGGACTAGAGCGATCTTCCAAAGAATAGTAAGCATTGGGGACCCATGTTCTCGGGGTTCGGAATCCATGGGGTTTGGTTCTGAAGTGGTCAGCTGTTGACTTCCTTATATCTTTCCAAAGAGAAGACACAATGTTCTTGGTCATGAAACGAATACAGCTCAAGTCATGAGTCAGGCCAAGAAACGTGTTCTTCCTTAGAAGGAAGGTGGCTGTGTTGTGGCGTTAATAATGTGGCACCATAGAAGTTCGTTCTAAAATAGAACATCTATTCTTGAAATAGACCATCCTAAAATAGAATAGATACGACTGCGGAATCATTGATTTGGGGTAGCTGGTCCTGAGTCAAGTTCCGAGTACAAGAATATGCGGCTGGGAGAAAGTCCGCAGGGATTCTTCTTCATGACACCTGTCTTCTACAGTGTCCGGCATGGGTTCTTGAAGATTTCAAGTCTTCATCATCCCGCATCGCATTGATGAAGTGCGGCATAACCAACCCGCTTCCAGCTTCGATTTCCCAAGCGCCTGAGTCATTTCTTGAGAGTACTACGTCTCCAGATCCTAGAATGATCCGTAAGGAAATTCTTCTGACTCATCTTGAGGCTATGGCGAAATTTTTTCGAAGCGAAGTCGGGCGTCGACCTAGTTCGGGCTTGCTGGCCTCGAGTAGGAATTAAAATATCTTTGGCGTTGCGCCATCTGACCTCTAGCTGGGTCTATTCCTAGTATGCTGTGCATCTGCGCACGCTCCCAAGCTCTCGCAGGAAGCAGAAGTGATCAGCTTCTGTAGACCTTCCTCGAAGTGGGTAGGAATGTTCGGACACGAGACACTCGCAGGAAGGGGCGCCGCACTGGATCTTCTGTCCACCAGAATCCATGCGTGCTCGCACCCTGTGCTATTCTCGCATTCTCCTCTATTCCTTGCAGAGGCTCTAACACGTTGTGATCCCCCCGGGTAGGATGACCAACGATTAGCATGCAGAGGGAAAGACGGATGTGTCCGCTGTACGTTCTGAGTAACCGTACATGTAGCGAGTCGATTGTCGCTACGCGCATTGTCATCCAAGTAAGGGGCCTAGTCTTCTTGAATTCTGGCAATGCGGATTGCAGTGAGCAATTAATTCCCGTGCACCTGAAATAGAAGGGTATCCTGTCCAGAGGACTATGGGCTGTCTGGACGTACTCTCCTTCCTTGCTCCGTACGCTGCCTTCGGTATATCCCGCCAGTTCGGTTGTCATGCATCCTGGTTGCTACTCCCAGGGTTTGTCTGTCAGATATTTCCACTGGTATGTCCCGCCAGTTATGGTCTTCGCTGATATATCCCATCAGTGCGGTCTTCACTTGGTGGTGGATTCGAGTAGGGGTTTGTATACTCCTGGAAATGTGAGGGAACGATGAAAGTTCTGCCTTGGGGTATAGAGCTTTAATCTTCTGTTATGGACACCATCAGTCTTGGCAGACTACGTGCTGTACCCCCATAGTTGGATATGACACACAAGGCGATTGTGGCGTTGGCGTTGCGATCAACGGCATAGCCTTCCCCTGCTGAAGTCCGTATGGCTTGTCCTGGTGTCGCTGACAACGAATAAGCCCATAGTAGCCATAACCGCTCATAGTCGAACACCTGAAGGCTATTGTATGAGGGCCGTCCACTACAAGGTACTTAGACGCTAAGCGACGCTGGGCTATGCCACAAGATAGTCCAGAGGTTGGGCATCCGCTTCGTTCGACTCAGCGGATGATCTTCGTACGAGGTGAGAAGCCGAGTCGATCTTATTGCGAGTAGAGAAAGCGATAAGAAAACAGTAGATTAAAGCTGGACTATTACAATGAGTAGTACCGACTTAAATACTACTAAGATACAAATATGTACAATGCGCCGTCAACACATAAGTAATACAACTAGTAATAGTCCATATCGGGCGACTAATCTAGTAGTCCATATAAGTCAAGCATATGTAATCAAGCGTATTACAAAGAAAAGAAAAAGAAATGAAAATGGCATATTACATAATTGAGGCCATAACAATCGCAACTGCACCAAAATGAGGTATCTGAATCTGAGAACAATGAAGACAGCATCTTTAAATGCAAGTCATCAGGAAGCAAAGAGGATGAGGAGGAGGAGGAGGAGGAGGACCTGGATGAGGAGGAAAATGCCTTATCTTTGGCAACTAATGGGGTATTTTTCAAAAATTCAAGAATAACGTCTTATTAACCCTGGTATTTTAGATCTCTATCCACCCAAATCCTACAGCAGCAGTCAAGATAGCTCAACGCCAGGCACTCAGCACCAGGACCCCCAAGAAAGAGCGTTGAAGTGGCAAAATCATTGAAGCTGACTTTAGTCCCAACACCCTCATTCTTGCAAAGGCAGCTCAGAGATATACACACGAGCGAGCAGTATTTAGGGAGGCATTTCCTCCCCAGGATGCTGAAGGACGAGAAAATTTTATGATGACTATGTTTCAGAAAGTTGCAAAGAAATATGATAACAAGTTTGGCAAAGCAGGAGTCAATGGAGTATCAGGCCTGACAATGAAGACTGTTCTTCAGCATGCTGCAAAGAGCAGCGAGGTCTATGATAAGCTCTCAATCTTTGTAAGTGTTCCCCTTCTTTTAGATTAACTTGCTGACTATGTTTCTAGGCTATGTACAGCAAGAGAAACCTTACAAGTGCTGTTGTGAAGAAAACAAGAGAACTAGTTTGAGCTGGCTATGGAATTCCTGGAAAGCTTGGTAAAGATGAGATCACTGAGCTTGTCAAGTGGCTCCTGCAAGGCTCACGTTTCTGTTGTGATGGCCTTGACATTCAGGTACTATTCTCATATTAGATTGGGTGCATGGCTAATATTAATTTTATCAGAATAAGATGTTCAATGTGGAGCAGCCCTTCCTCCATCCAATTATTGGTGAGATCATCAAGTGTGTATGGTTTACAAAGGCGAAAGCTGATCAAGCAGCTCTGAGCCAGATTATCAAGAAGAAGAGGGTTTTTGCAGGCCTTATTATTCTTGTTACCACTTGTGTACACGATTTTCTCCTAATCTGTTCATTACTGACACTTAAATAGATTGAACATTGTCTCAATGGATGGAGTGGAGGTTCAGAGCAGATACTCCACTTTAGCAGAGCCAACTGTAGCGACAGGTTGCATTCTATTTTTCTTCTCACTTTCTCACACTTTCTCTCACTAGGAACTCACAATCCACAGTATCTAGATATGCACATTTTACAGCACTTTGGGAAGAATTTGCAGAAGGAGCACCTGACTTCATGCAGGCAGTTGAAGAGGCAACATACAACAGAATAATGTAGGCAATACTTTTATTTTCATTCTGCTTATACTGATGTTATTACAGACATGGCATGAAGAACATTGCGCTCATCTCCACTGTGGACAAGGATGAGGTCAAGGTTAGTCTACATGGTGTGAATCTCACCACTCTCAATGACACTACTGCACTACATCAGCAATTCCTGATTACATTATGGGCACTATACGAAGGTATGTAGCACTCCATAACTGGGAAGTGTCTCCATAGACAAGAAGATGCACTACAGTGCTATGGCGTGTTACGTAGCGCTATGTAACGTGCCATAACACACTATAACGCTGAAAATGAGGGCATTTTGACCCTCAAAATCAGGATTTGCTGATGTATCTACTAGATTGCACCCCAAAAATGCCTCCACTTCATCTTCTACTGCATAATCATTTGTTTACCATGACCTCATACAGCAACAATATATTATTTTTTTCTAATATTTGTCTAATTAGTGCAATCTTGTTCTGTCTCCAAAGGTGCCTTCAAACTTATTAAAATCTTATTTGGTGTCAAGGATCTCCTAGGGATGTCCAAGAGTGACTTGCACAAAAACCTATCCCAACTCTCAAGATATGCTAAGGGGTCATAAAAGAACTCAGACTGGATATGAGGCCATCCTGAGGCTGACTTGAGAAAATATAATAATTTTAAAGATGTCCTAGAATGTCCTAGAGCGTCTCAAAGATATTCTATCCAATAACGTAGACCTTAGGACTCTATCTGTCCTCTGTGTCTCAAATGTCTCAGATTGTCTGTAGGATAGCCTAAGACAAAGAGTTTTTTCCTGATGCCTGGTGTGCCTGCTGGGTGTTGGGGTGCGCTCCCTTCCCAGAGTATGTAAAGCTATCCAGCAAGATGGCTAGAGCTGACCCTGTGGTGCTACTACCAAAAATACTGGAGGGTGGGAGTGAAATGACACAAAACAGCTAAAGTCGTCTCCTAACACATGAAGCCAAAGAACCATGTGGAGCATGGATGATGGAACAAGCCAGATTGGCAAGTCTGACTGGCTGTGAACAGATGCTACTTACAGGGTGCTGCTCCCAGATACTGAGACATAGAAGATCAATTAGTATGGCATAGGTATTGTGTCGGAAATATCCAAATTGCCTTACAAGGCTAACAAGGCCGCCAAGCGGGCATTCGCCTTATAAGCGATCACGAAAGTCAGTTACGTCTTGTAAGGGAAGGTCGCATCATTCCTAAGGTCTGGACCACACTTATAAGCGACGAGGTCCCTTAAGAGACATACGGCCTTACAAGGCGGTGGCCAATTCATAAGGATAGACGGCTTGACAAAGGAAAGAAAACATTACTACTACAAGCTAGTCATTGTTACCAAGTACTAGTATTGCAATTGAAGCACCATTAATGCGACGATATTTTGCCATTGCGCAGACTTGAACACACACGTCAGTAGAAGTGCTTACCTTATCAAACGCGCTGCAGAAACCGTTACACCATACCGTTCTTATTTGTACTGTATCAGCCTTTACTAAGTAGCGCCGTTCATACTAATGTACTAATGCCTATCAATGCCTATCTTGAACGTAAATTCACTCTCAATGCTATAGTGTCAGTCAGTCAGGCTTCGTATCTGAAGGGGCATGAAGGGCTTGTAAATAGAACAACAGAGTTTTTATTATATATATGAAGAAATAGGTGTGCATATTACATTGGGCAAGTCACAAGAAAACACCTATCTATGAGCGCTTCTTTCCTGAACGTGTCGAACGTTTCTTCGATGCGCTGGTTGCCACACTGTCCAAAGAGGTTGCTGGGACTTCAGGCTGCTTGGAGCGAGCACTCTTACGTGTTGCAGGAAGGGAAGGAGGGGCTATGATGGTCGTATCAGCATCAGCATCCTCGAGACCACTGGTGCTGCTACTCGACGCCGCAGTTGCGATGCATGCGGCCCGATTCCCAACCTTCTTTGACTTGTCAGCTGGACGCATCTCGGTGACATCCGTGGCAGAAATGTGTTCGCGTGAGGCGATAGTGCGGGGTTCGGGGTTGTCAGTGGGAAGAAGGAAGCTGGGGTCGGGAATGACATAACTAGATGTTGCAGGAACTACGGGTTGTGGCGAAATATGAGGGCGAGTGGTGGCAGGAACTACGGGTTGTGGCGAAATACGAGTGCGAGTGGTGGCAGACTTCGAAAGAACGGGCCTTGAAGACATTTGCGTGGAAGTACTTGAGGTGGCAGTGCTAAGCGTCAAACTCCCGGTAAGCCGCGTTGCAAGAGCGCCCGAGTCATTGTCGCTGCTATCAGAACTCGGGGAAGACGGGCGTTGACGTGATTGAGCTTCTGGTTGATCAGGCTCAGAGTCACTGGTGTCGTCTTGGTCAGGAAGGGGGTTAGAGGCAGCATGATTAGCGAGGGCAGCAAAGAGTTCTTGGACTGTTTGTGAATTGGTTCTCCCACTCTCCATCGGCGCTGGCTGGGTGCTTGATCGGGGTAGCACAGATGGAGCATCGGCAGTATACACCTTGACGTTCTCGCGTATGTGTGGCGGATAGACGGCATTATTCCATTTGCCAAAGAGGGAATTGATCCAGGTCCGATTGGGATACTGGATCAAATACTGCTTGTAGAGCAAGGCGTAGTTCCCATAGTCGGTTCGCGTAATATTCCCAATCCCGGCTCCGTCGAGCACCGTGTCGTCAGAAAGGACATAAATAGCCTAAGTGCAAAGTGAGCGCTCGTGTTAAAATATCATGGCATTCAAAATTCGAGTTACTAACCAGAACGGCAGCCCAAGAAATTAGGCCGTAGGTGACTCCAGGAGCATGGCCATCCGTTCGAAGATAAGGGCTGTTGGACCGAAAATTGCAGCTGTTCGCATTTGGTGCCATCGCAGCTCCTTTCCCATACAGAACTACGCGGATGATCTATTAATAAAACAATGGAGAAAGTCCTCAGGAACGTGGATGAATCAATGTGAGTAAATGGAACGTACCGCGAAAAGAATGGGGTTCAAGAAAAGAGCTTCTGGCTTCGTCCTATCGAACCCTTCATATAAGATTGGTGGGAACATTTTTGCCGTCTCGTTGGTGTACTGTAGAAAGTAGTCCCCATTTCTGGTTTTTGCAAGCTTCGCCCCGAGATAGAATCGAACCTTGCGCACGTGGCGGCGTGGAGGGACCGTATCAAAGTCAATGAAGCTGTCGACTTCGTCGGGTTGAAAGCGAACATCTTGATGGCCAGGGGTTCCGGCGTCACTCGCAGAGGCGTCGGTCTCCTCGCCCTCTTCTGCTGTGGTGGTACTATCCTTGCCACTCTTCGGGATGTGAAAGAAAACTGAACTGATTCCGAAGAGGGCCTGCCCTTCGGTGCGAACAGAATGGATAGCGGAAGAGCGGCCAGAGCTTATGCCGCCACCATACTTGCAATAACCCCATCTGTCAGCAACAAAATCTAAGAAAGGAAAGGATGGCGACTCACCTGCCGAGCGAAAACATCACTCGAGAGGATCAAGGAGTGGTATTCCTCCGGTATACAAGCATAGACCTCAGCGGCTGGTCCGAA
This sequence comes from Cyclocybe cylindracea, assembly GCA_013376435.1. NCBI lineage: Eukaryota > Fungi > Basidiomycota > Agaricomycetes > Agaricales > Hemipholiotaceae > Cyclocybe > Cyclocybe cylindracea. Next base: position 2,715,761 of record MPNV01002747.1, on the reverse strand, counting down.
TTCGATTGTTTCCGAGGACTCGTATCGTCTTGGGTCAAAGTATGCGAAGTCCGGCTGAGGATGGCCAAGTGCTTGCGTGGGGTTGAAAATAGCAGAGAAGAAGGCATGGTGGAAGCGGCCGAGACGGGTAAAGTAGGTGGCTAGGTCGATGGCAGCCCCTTTCTGGCGGCGGCCCTTCGTAGCAGTTGCTGCTAGTTTGAAATCGGAAAGTTCAGATGTGGCCGCCGAGTATTTTCCCTTCAGATCAGCAAGCTCGGCCTGGAGTGAACGAATTTGCTGTTTTATACACCGTGTATTAGTTCTAGAAGAACAGAAATCTAGCAGCAACTTACATCCAAAAGTAGCTCCTCGTTTCCAGGAGCTTCTGTCAACGGGGAGTCAGAACGGCTGCCTGGTGGTCGACCAATAGGTCGAGAGGAGGAGTGATAGGTCGGAAATAAATGGGAAGATGAGGAGGGTGGCATAATGGAAGAAATCAAGGACCTGTAAGGCGTAATACAGGTAGAATGTGTCGATTCGAGATTGCACACACGGACGCCTCGAATAATTACTCGGCCTTATGTATGTCGCAAACACGGTAGATAGAAGATTGTGAAATTATTTATTTCCAGACCACCTGATTGTGGAGTACATCGACTGCTTGTTAGTCAACCTTCTCTGTACGCTAGAAGCTGCTGCATGGATATTTCCTGACAGGAAAGACCAATGCTTTATTCTCCTGGGGATCCGAGTCCATAATTTCGCAGCTCGGACACATAATGAGTACATTTGAATATTGTATGTTTACCTACAACTGAGCCTTTGTAATTAATGTCAATGATTTCATTCTCCACCACATATCGTCGTCAACAACCTCAAAAACGAGGTAGTCATCCGGGAAACCCCCATAATCCTGTATGAGAAGTGCACCCCATACAATAGAATTGACGGAGATGACAGCAGAATTTGTCCTGCGCTGCGGGCGTACACACGTAAAGCGGAGTTCTTTATCTCTTGAGCGCCGGGCCGCAGGTCGATGGGTGACAGGCTCGTCATATGGGAGGATAAGGGCAAGACGGTGTTCCGTACCATCCACAACAATGCCGAAGATGAGAAGGAGCTGGGCAAAGATGTACCGGCCTTTGTCAACCTGGACTAGCACAAAATCGTGTCGTTCTCGATGGTGGAAGCTGGGGTTTACCCGAAGAATATCGACACGCTGTTCCCAGTCGGTCTTCGTTTCGTATCGTACTCGCATCATTTGATACACTTGTATCTATTGTGTGATAATTAGTACTGGCGCAGGAATGTTTCGAATTCGACACTATACCATTTTCTCTTTAGCAATCCTGACATTCTTCTCGAGAATGCGGGTCAGGCGCTGCGCAATCTTGATGTGTAGTCGCTCGAAGCCTGAGGTGTCCACATGCTTGGCTTCAATTTCTCCGAGCGAAGACGGTTGGAGAGCGGAGCCAAGAGAAATATGTAATAGCTCATTCGAGCTCTTTTTGTCATTACCTGACGGTTCATTGAGGTTCCGTTGTGTCTCTGTGAAGTCATCGAGACGATCAAGGGCATCTCGGATCATGTTTGCGATCAGGTCAGCCTCGTTGACCTTCAGTATCTAATGGTTGTCAAATTTTGTCAGAAAAAGTGTGTAGATAAAGTATCAGTCAATGTGAATAGACTTAACTTGCGGAGCAACGTCCTTGAAATTGGTATGAAACTTGTATTGTACCTTCAGTGGCGCATTTTTCTTCTCACCGAGCTTCGTATTATAGTTCCGTGTGACTCCCTTGTTCTCGATGTCATCGAATGCGTGCTGGTGAGTGTGACCCTTGGGGAAATTCCAGTTTTTGAGCGCGTTGAAGGGCTTGTACTTCTGTTGGCCAAAAATAAACTCCATAAGGAAATTGCGCCACCAATCATGTTTCGAAACTGACAAACCTGGAGCAGATCATTGAAGACCAATAATTCCTTCCTGCCGTGAGCAATCGTCATCTCCGTATGTAGTTTAAGAGACATAAACATATCCAATTCGAGGTAACTTCGCATGAGTTTCAAGAGCGCGTAACCCCGGGGTGTGATCTCAGGGGATAGTATGTTGTGTGATGCGAAAACGACGATCTGAAACACAGAAATTAGAGCCTTTTTGAGCCAATGAAGTATTTTACCTTTGATATGTCCTCGTATTTACCTCCATCTGCAAATTCACCTGCCTTCATGATCAATGAGAAGTGATTGAGGCCACCCCAGCGAGGGATTGAGTCGATCCTTGGCACTGACGCATGAAAGCTTCAGGGAATTGAGAAGATTGATTAGATACGTACTGATCGTCAACTGATTTTGCACTTTTCCTTCCGAGACCTTCTATTATCTCTTTAAATTCGACCCAAAGGTGGTCGGAGAAGAGTCCTCCATGGTATGCATGCAGGTGATCCCACGATAGCGCCTTGTACACGTCACTTCCATCCATCTTCCAGAACACGTTCTTTGGGGAAAATAGATTAGCTATTTTTGAATGAAAAGGTTCCGCAAATTGATGACATACCTCGACATTTCTCAGCCCATGATCCTTGAGAACCTCCTCGCGTTCAGCTGCTCTCAGCTGGCGTGGGGTCTCGACCACGTTCTTCATCTCGTCCGTGCTTCGTAGGGGATATACTTCAGAAAGGTTTGAGAGCTGTGCCTCCGGTACTAGGCATATCGGGCAAGGATGGCGACTGCGAGTTCCTCGAATCAGTGCCATTACACACCTAAAGACAATTTTCAGTAATGTGTTCTTGGAGTCGAGCATGATAATTGGTGGGGACACCTACTGCTCCTCGTAGTCTGCTGATAAGATCAAAATGAAAAAGAAAATCCGCCACGTTACATCATCTCCACATCGCAATTCATAGCCAGTGAAAGTGTACTTCACAATGGATTCCAGAATCTCAAGAAAAGCGCGGTGCCAAACAACGCGCTTTAAGTTTATGAATCCCCGCTTTCCGCTCTCACCGGCGTCTTCTTCAACCTGAATAAGAATAAATGCTGATTAGGTTGTGTATGGACATCAATTTTTGAGACTCACAATTGGCAGCCAGCCGACCAACCGACCGCCACCAACACCATCCCCATTTCGAACCTCCGCGGGAAGGTTAGCACAGCGTGCAACCACGGGATATCCTTTTGCGGTGCCAAAGGAGGAGAGTCGGGTCTTGTCAGCATAAAGGATGATACAAAAGGGAACGCCGTCAGTGGGCAGGCGCGACTTGCATATGATAAGCACTCGCACCAATAGTCAATGATCGTCTCTTACCTGGATATCCCACCAAGCCTTCCCTGTCCACGGCTCATCGTAGAATCGTTCGAATCGGTCTCCATCAAATTTGAAACGTTTCTCAGCGTTCCAGTGGAATAGTGGCACAAGAGATTTGTCTTGCAGCAAGTCAAAACACCAGTTGAATAGCGGCCGTGTATACATGTCGTACGCCAGCTGTTCACCTTTGTATGGAACTGTAATATCTCTGTACTCAAACTAATGTAATATGTTTAATGAATAAACGACGAAGCAATGAAGTTATAGAGGGAAAAGGTCAACACACCCCCGAAGTCTTAGTAGTACGGGCAAAAGTCCAGGTGTCCGAAAGGTCCTTCACGTTTCGAATGGTAAAACCTTCAGGCGTCTCGATGCAACGGCGAATAAGGGAAAGGAGGGTCTTGGTCTGCTTCGAATTCATGTGTGTGTCCAAAATGATTTCGGCGATCTCGAAGTCGAGGCGTGTTCGGAAAGGCTTCCAGGGCTCGTGGTCGACTGGGATTGAAGCCTGCTTCAGGCGGATGTCGGACTGGGGATTGTAGTCATCAAAATGGTAGTATTCGTCTGGCTTGCCAGAAGCTGGATGGTGCTTGATCTTGATATCGTCGAGGTCAGGAATGAATTGTTCTTCGGGCGGAAGGGCCGCGTCAGGATCGAGGGGGGGGATGGGGGGGACATCATCCTGATCCACCCCCTCGGGGGAAGGAGGCCTGGTATCTTCTTCTGGCGCTGAAATGACAAAGTGATTAGACATCTACATACAACATGAATTGGCACTCTCGTACCTGTGTGACCATCAGCATTGTCCCCTTCGAACTCCACACCCATCTCAAAATCTACCGCATGAATTTCAGCACCTGGGACAATGAAATGTGTCATGCAGCAGTTCCACTTTCAACTGACTCACTTACCACCGGAACGAGGCAGAGGCGGATGACCTTGGAGGGCATTATCTGGGGAAAAGGTTGTTATCGGGCTATTTGACCTTTAAGATCGTACTCTGAACTCACATTGCGCCTCACGTTGATCGACAAGTCCCTGAAACACGTCATCACCGTCTGGCCGACGGAGTTTCTTCTTGCACGAGCGCTCGTGGCTATGAAAGCCTCGCGCTGGCCACCAGGTCTCGCATCGTTCGCAATACTTCTGCTGAGCAGGAGCGCGTTGTTTGCCGTTTGGTTTCTGTTTGGGGGGCATGGTCGTGGCAGTCGAAAAGCTGGTGCCACGACCAGAAAGTCTCGTGTCGGGCAGCTTCTGGAATCAACGAAATGGTTGATATCGACGTAAACGTACAGTGGGGCTGGGAACTTATTAATCGATCTAATCATTAATTAGATAATCCGGCTCTTGGCATAGAAGGGCCTGCCTTGTGAGGGAGCCTCGGATCACAAGACGGTGATAAGATCAATGTGGTGCCTTATAAGGCAGACTTCCTTGTAAGGCACTAGGGAAATTTCCGACATGGACTGCCTATATGAAGCCTTGATTAGCATAAAATTATGGGATGCCACAATAATTGGTATGATCATGGACACTTAAAGTAGAACTTAGGTCATGCCATGATGTAACCCAAGGATTACATAGTCCCTCATGGTCCTAACTGAAATGATCCTTGTAAATCAATAAAACTCGATTCATTATTATTATGATGGGGGGTCACTTCCATTAGATAGACTGCTATCCTGGAATGAATCCTGCTTGTACCTATGTTGAGGATTCACCTGGAGAATCTGAGCAACCTGGCCCTGATCACTTCAGCAGAAGGTTCAGTGGAAGGTTCTGCTGAAGATTCTTTGACAGTTAGACTGTCTAATAGGTGACAGAATTGTCAACTGGGCAGGAGAATATGAACTTCTGTCCCTGTCACACTAGAGGATGCTTGCAGTCATGCTGAAGCTCCAGGCTGGCTCCACAGGATCTACCAACAACTCAGATGCCCTCCAAACTTCCTGGTGGAGATTGAATAATCACATTGCTCAGGTATGGATAGGGTTTTTAACCTTAAAGAATCTCTCATGTTGATCCAGACTCCTACATGTTTTGCATAGCATGTACAGGTGGAACATAATTGTCACTATCATTTCCACAAGAAGATCAACACACCTTCATACACAGCCCACCCAATGGCTGAGCTGAGGATCTTACGAGAGAGGCGTAGTGATGCACCATCAAAGTAGCCTGCAACCCCACGCTGCTGAACAATATATCAGAATTAATGAGAGCAAGACAATAAGAAGGCACACACCTTCCATATGGTTGCCACTGTTTTGAAAAAGCCGTGATATCTCTCTTCAGAACGAACTTGAATCTTTGTCTTGACCACATCAAAGGGGTGGGTTACAAGTGTGGCAATCACACCCGCCGAGGCAGCCGATGCACCATGGATGAATGTCGATTCAGTGCCGGAGGTAGGAGGGATGAGATGCGCTGAACAGAATGTCATATCAGCTCGAAGACTAGGAAACAATCCACACATACAGGTTTCCCGCTTGATAGCCTCATAAAACACGATGAACAGACCAGCATACGGCGCATCGCGCAGGGAGGACGCGAGGAACCCACGAAGGAGTTCAGCAGGCCCCTGACGGGCGATGGACACCAGCGCACCTGAGAGGCTTTCGTACACGTATACATTACTCTATCAGTCATGCGAGATTCAGTCTATGACACAGCAAGGGAATTCAAGGCACTTACCTCATATCTAGCCTTCAACACGGAGAAGGGATTTAACAGGAACCCAACTGCTACACGAGTCGTCGCGCCTGCCAGCAAATTACCCTGGCTTGTCAATGTAGGCAAAACTGAACCAGAACCATTTCCCTTATTTCCTGCTTTCTGGACGCGCGCGAAGTACGTTGAACGTGCCAGAAACGCTCGAAGTTGTGTTACACCTGTCATGTATAGGGCGACGCCTGGGACGTTCCTGGAGGCAGTTAGAGACAGGAAAGTGGTGAACACAGATTGATGGGTATACCTGACTAGAGAAGGCACGGTGCCCCTCCAAAGTCCTTTCAGACCGTTCTGTCGCACGATTTCCTTGGTTGTGCCCAGGAGAACCGAGGAGTGAGACCTGCAAATCAAAATAGCGAAACCGAGTCTGCAAGGAGAACATATAAGGAGCAAGGAAGACGCACCCCGACATCCCTACCCGTCCATCCCCTTGCTGTAAACGCGTCTTGAGGAGGTCGACTGAAAGTTGAACCAAAAGTCAACACGGTGATCAATTCTGCGAAAGGCCAACATAAGGCACACATGGCTGGAGGCATACGGTTGTCGCGAGACCTGAAAGTGCGCCTGAATTGCCGTCACTATGAATATGTGCGATAGGTGAGAAGAGGGCCAAGGTCGAGGCGGACCTGAGAGCAATTGTTGCCCGACATCGCTCATAGAAAGTACCAGTGAGGACGAGCTGGCCTTCGTTGAGGTCGCACGCTCGAATATGTAGGCTGGAGGGAGTTGCTTGAGGAGGTGAAGGAATGGAGAAGGGTTGAGAAAGCCGGAGCTTGTCGTGTTACATCATGGGAGAGTTGGTCATCCACGTGCATCCACCCTTGACTTTTGGCCACCACCTTGATGGCCGCAATCCCTAGCCAAGCACGTTCAAAGACCCTCCGAGCGTGCCTTCTATGCTCAGTCATCCAGGCGCCGATCGATTTCAAGAAGAATGGGTGTCCGAACTGTGAGGAGGTACTTCAGGTGTGCCCAACCTTTGTCAACATTTGTGCGCCGATTCATAGTTCCCCCTCACATTCTAGATGAAGAACAGTCCAGATCGAATCGCGTCATGCACAACCACCCAGTTTGACGGTGTCATTGCGGTAGTCGACCCCGACAATAGCTGGGTTGCACGGTGGCAGCGCACTGGTGTGTCTTCCGTCTCCCACTTCGTGCCTGTTTCTCATATCGGGCCGCAGCTAAATATGTTCGAGGGATGTACGCCGTCCGCGTAACCGGTCGCATACCTGAAGAAGTGGAAGATGAGCTCACAAGTCGAGGCATCAAGTACCGCCCGAGAGACCAGAACGATCAAGACTAACGTACTGCCTCTCTTCCTGGCGATTTTTTTTACCAACTCCACGCCTCAAGGGTATTTATGCAACGACACCCCTCTTGTCTTCCGTGCAGAGCTTGCATGTCTACTTCCGGATGCATTTCCGCCGTAGTATCTGCCCAGCAGTAACTCCAAAAGGACCTTCGAACTCCTTGCCCCTTGTTGTACAACTTAAGCATCAGAGGCACCTTTTTTTGAATTGTCTACATGCTCTATTGGAGTGATGTGTACAGCACAACTACCTACTTAATGATTAATCCAGATAGATATAACTATATGCAGCTCAATAGGGCTCGAGACCGAGCAATCCCTGGCAAGCGCCTTCCACGTCGACAACCTGTAGAACCGTACGATGGGTTTTAGATCCACTTTCAGTAAAAGGCCACGCACCTCCTTCGGCGCAGCTACCGACAAGATAGTGGGATGTTCCTCCCCAACGAGGACGTCGTCCTATTAAGGTTTACTGAGTGCTGGCACAAGGCGAAATTCAAAGAATTCATTTACCTCTATCCTCACACCGATATTGTGGAAGTGCTTTGGGAAGTTGGCCGTCGGTGGTACGTAGATGCCTACAACAGCCACAGTCAGTTCAGGAACAGGGGTGGCGGAAGTCGGTCTTACCAGGTTCAATTGTAATAACCATCCCTTGCCGCAGTCTATAAGAGTATCAGCAGTGCAAACTAAGCATGGGAAAGAACGTACGGTGCCGCCCTTTCGAAGAATGTCGACTCGTGCAAATCCACACCTATTGGGTGACCCAAGTAATGAGGATACAACACCCTTTCCAAGTCACCCTCGCCTTTCAACTCGAACCCAATCCTATTCAGCTCGGCTCTCAGGAGCTCGCAAGATTGCTTATGGAGCTCTTGAAGAGAGTAGCCCGAGGTCTCCGTACATAGCTTGATCATCTCTTTTTGGGTGTGGAGGACAGCGGAGTAGATTTCTTGTTGGGCGGAGGTGAAGGTGCCGGACGCAGGGAAAGTGCGCGTTATGTCGGAGGCATATCCACTGGGGAGAAGAATAAGTACCAAACGTGGAGAATCAGCTGTTCAGGTTCATACTTGTACTCGCATCCAGCGTCGATGAGAACAAGCTCGTCGTTTCTGATTACATGATCATTAGCGGTATAGTGAAGAATCAGGGAATTAGGTCTGCGCCCAATTTCAGTTTTGCTGGTTAGCTGGACCAAGAAAATTCGCACCCCGAAGCTACAACAGGAACATATGCCGGCCTCTGTGATCCTCCAAGGGTACACAGATACTCGAAATGACCTGCCACGGCGCTCTCTGGCTTCCCCGGTTGCGTGAAGAGCATAGTCTGCTCGGTGTCCATGGTCATTGTGATAAATTCATCATAGAAAAAGAACTATTGCCACACCTTGGTATGTGCCTTCGCACTTATGTCCGCTGCAGCCTTCATGACCTCCTGTTCTGCCTTGCTCTTAAGAACACGCAGCTTCCCCACCTGGGGTGCCAACGGCCTCTGTGCCGAGCCCGAGAGGTGCTTCATGACCTCTTCTTTATCCACACCACCCATTGGATTCAGGGAAGATACAGAGCCGGTGAGGTAATTCAGGAGGCCCTTTCCCTTCTGCCGTGATGACCAGAAGGTTGGGTTCGGAAGATCGACATAGACATGTGACGAGGTAGGGAGGATCGCTTTCAGGTGGGAAGCAAAACTGGAAATAGGCATAGTCTCGTCTGCGTGGAAGAGGTTTTTGGCTGAAGAGAGACTTGTGCTGAAGAGCAGAGACATATTTACTCGATAAATGATAAACAAGTGAACTGAGAAAACTGACCGGGCTCCGTCCCATTTCTCTTTCGCGAAGTTCCTGCCTGAGCAAAAGAGCGTCATGCTATAGCCTTTTGATGACGAGTTCTTCTCTACAGGAATGCCGTCGGTGTCAACAATAGCGGTCGGGAGTCGACACACATACCAAGAACAACCGCTGATTCCGGTTCCTCGAATCCAGTGAGATACCAGAAATCGGAGGCTTGTCGGTACTTATAGCTGAAGAATAGTGAATCATTCTGATCGCTCTCCGCAGAGCCTGCTAGGACCTACAAGATATCTATTCATGCAGTGAGTCTGCATCCCAATGACGCAAACGGAGTTCACTTACTAGCCGACATGTACTTCACTGGTGCCGCCACGGAGAGTACGACACTCTTCTCTGGAAGCAACTCCATAAGCCTCCTTCTTCTCTGCTCATAATCGGAAGCTGGAATGCCTGGTGTCGTCTCATTCTCCTTCACTGGGGAGGGGAGCACCATAATCAGTTCCGAAATGTAGCACAGGACATCAGATGTCGACGCACCAAGATGTGGGTGGGATAAGAATGTCGGTTGGCCGTACTCTGACGGTTTTGTTGTGATACTCCGGGCAGCAAAGCGCGTTCCAGCGCGTCGAAGTGAGGTGAACATGAAGGTGGGATGCCCCGTACGCGTAAGCCCTAACCCCAAGGGACAAGTACACTATCAAAGCCTGGTCGCTTGTTTCTCGCAGCCTCACACCAATCTCACAACGCCATCTGTTCTCAAGAATTGTCCTTCGAGGGCCGTGGAGAGCCCATATCCGCTGGCCGAGATATGGAGGAAGCTGCAACAATTTCGACCATCTCCTTGACATGTCGCCCCACCTCACAGTCGACTTATGTCAAATGCTTCGAGCACATGGACAGCTACCTATCCACCTCGGTATTCACCGACTGAAGTGACCCCGTCAATGATTCTGGCGATGATCGTCTAGGCGAGGAATGGCTCTCTAAACCCCGAACTTTGACACAATGCCTCCCACGTCTCTAGGCGGTTCTCATAACCTGACGAATACAATTCCCCAATCTTGTCCACGTTCAATAAGCCCATTCCCCTCTGATATCCTTCATAATATCATGAATCCCAAGCATGACGCCATTCATACCCCTTTGCGCACAATCAAAGATGGTTTATGCTACACCCACAAGTTCTCCCTTCCACGCATCTCCTCAAAGCCTCTCACACCAGAATCTGGGCCTGAGTATCAGTGCTCCGAAGGGGTGGTTTCCTTTTTCTATAGCTATTTGTGATGAATGTCGAGATGTACCTCTATGAAGACCATGCTGGAGTATGGCGCTCTGCGTCGGGTTGCTGGAAGTGTTCGTTTTTCATCCTTGCTTTTGTGGAAGGCTAGAAACAGGCCTTGATGATGTCCGCATAATCTACCCATCTCAACTAGCCGTTGAGCCATGTAATGCGCAGTCACTGGTCCAGTCACCACTGAAGTACTGACCAGCAACCCGATTGATCCAAGCATCCTTACATAAATCTCACGAAGACTCACTAGTGTTCACTGCCCATATCATATCGTTTGAATGACGAACCTGAAGAAATTGTCCTTGACTCGTTCTCCTGGCCCCTCGCTTTCTTATCCATGCTGCCATACTTCCTCAAGAACTGAGCGCTGTGTTGGAATAAGCTCGAGAATCTCAATCAAGATGGCATAAGATTTCCGTTTGACCTCGGTGGGCTCGTGAGGCAAACGGATGGTAGCTGCAATACATCATACTCTACTTATATACTGTACTGTAGTCTACGGGATAACTGTAAAATTGAGCCTGTAGCTCCAGAGAATGTAGAAACAAAATGATAAGAGAAAATGTACCTGCGTTGGGAGCATTGCAAACGCTCGCACAGCCTCTCGATATTCTAACACGTGACCCGATGTGTGCGGATGGAAAACATCTTTCAAGGAGCTGACCCTGGAAGTCTCAGCATTCGAGGACTCTGACGCAGCCTTCGGGGACATTGTGCAGACAAAATACCTTGACGGCCTATGCCAGAGGTTGCGTCTAGAAGCAACCTTCTCGAAGCTTCGTGATCACTGAAAGACAATTGACTCCCTCTGACAGATCTTATTTCCTTTATACCATTCACACGGCCTATCAGTATTCCGAGATACACCTGGCTTTGCGCCAAATCCAACCTAGGAACAATCTAGCGATTATCCAAGTCACTTAAACCCAGCGTACAGGCAACAATTCGTGAGCCGCTCCATCGTAGAAATTCATTCCTGTCACGATTGCCAAAAACGTATCTGTAAGCGTTTGCAATGAATGCAGTCTGTTTGATCCCGATCGTCGATAAAAGCTACACCTACACTGTGCAGGCATTCATAAACCAGTTCGAGGAGTTGAATTGCAGAAATGAGACGTAGTACATGGCAAGATAATGACAGGCGTTACACAGGGTGCCCCTTTTTGTCTAATTAGAGATATTTTCTCCTGATTGGGCAGGCCAGCGAGCCAAGGTTGCCAGAAAATTATTCTCAGGCACCCATGAGCACTTCCCGAAGGACAACGACAAGATATGGATTATCAGCCCTTACAAGGAAATAAAGAGCAGGAGACACATATGTGAAATAAACGCATGAAACGAGGCCACGGCCACGGACAGACAGGATCTACAACCGAGCATCGCGCGGCATCTTCTTTAGTGCCTGGCGGACCCCAAGGTCTCCCAGCACGTCTTCAGCACCGGCAAGAACTGAGGGAAGGGTTTCAGCAACTTGGTTTCTCTAGCAGGAGTATTCTGATCTACACTCACTGGCGTCGAAGCCTGATGTTCGGTGGTACTAGGAATATGGTAAGGAAAGGTATGGTTAGCTGCGTGTACGGGACCGGAGGAAACGAGAGCGGAAAGAGAAAGAGAAAGAGCGTGATAGTGTAACTATGTACTCACGTTCTCGATGAATTTACCCATTCCAGTGACGGTGAGCGCCCGGCCGCCGAATACCTGGGTAGCGTCTGTAGACCGGTGGGGCGACGTGAAGTTAGTAACAGACTTGGGCACGGCTGATCGCACACGAAAGGTAAACGGTGGCTGACCTTCTGCTGTCTCCCGACCAGAACGAGAAACGAATCTAGGAAAAGACAGGTAAGCATATACATTGACGTAAGATAGAAAAGAATCGAGAGGGTACCAGAACTTCTGGTTCGAATTAAACATCGAGAAATAACATACTGTTTGAGAAGTCCAATAGGGCCCGCCAGTTTATCCGATTGCTGTGCGTAGTTCATCTAGTGCATTGAACACCCTGTGAGCGACTGCTTCGAACGATGGCAGAGAGATGCCCAAGAATGTCCACTGACATTATTCATCTGGTGCGTGACCGACTCCCACCAGTTTTGGCAGGACTCTATGCGACAAATCATGTTGGCAAGCTTGGCTCGGATTACAGCTTGTGAATTTAGAGGTTTTCCAAAAACAATGCGCTGGGTTGACCACCTGAAGGAGAATCTGATTTAGTGCCGAAGAATAGCCTGATTGAGTCTCACACTCACTTCATACACTCCTCGACAGCCAATCGCTGTGCCGCAATGGAGGTGGCGGTTACCATCCATCTCTCGTGGTTGAAGTTCGAAAGGATGACGGACATCCCACCACCAATTTTGCCTAACGTGTTGGCTACTGGCACGCGCACCTATGGAGGACGTTGTTCAACAATTTTAGTAAAGCACAAAAAGGGTGCCAAAGAGTCAACACCACACCTTATCAAAGGCAACGAACGCAGTGCCTGCCACCGAAGAATATGCGGTCTTAATGGGCTTCGTCGATACCCCAGGACCTCGCTCAATAAGGATGACCGTAAATCCGTTCTGTTTGGAGGATAATGAGCATTCAGTGAATGTGAGACACTGGAAGACTAACTTCTGTTTTGCACCCTGTAGTGAAATAATCTGCGAAAGTTCCATTCGTGATCCATCTGAAAGGTTCCTCATTGGACGACGATCACCCAACATGCAGGTGATGTCGACATACTTCTTAGTTCCGGTAACGACCCAGTAGTCTCCATCCCGGATTGCAGTTGTCTGCAAACCACCAACATCACTTCCAGCAAAGGCTTCACTGATTGCAAGTGCAAGATATTTCTTTCCTGAAAGGGTCTGACAGGTCAAGTCAGGAAATTGCGTTGCATAACGTGGGTCGAGTGCACTCGCCTCGGCAACAACTTTGGCTTTCAACTCTGGTGAACCATAGTTGAGGACCGGAGGAAGACCGATGACGAGACCAGCCAAGACACCGTCAACGACAGCCCTGCTACAAACGCGGCCGAGTTCCATATGAACGATACCCTACATTCCGAAGTGAGCATCATACCTATTACAAAGGTGTACAACGTACCTCGTGGAAGTAATCAAATTCCTCAGGCTTCACTATTCCTCCCATGAGCGTTCGGCCCTCGAGGTGCTTTCCAGGACCTTGGCGCATAGCGATAATATTCAACTCGCTTTCTGCGGTGTCAGAAGTAGCTGTTCATATCGAAGGAACGACATACGCCATCTTATCAACCACCTCTTGCGAAATCTTTTTGCCCGAGTCGTCACACTTGATCGATTCGGGTTTAACGACAGCCTCCATAAATTCGCGGACCGCTTTCTGGAATTTCCTATGGTTATCGGAATAATATGGGCTGAAGTAGCCCTGGGTGAGCCACGAAGCCTCGCCATAGGGCACCTTGCTCGTGGCTCCAGGCGGTGGCGGTGTGATTACTTCGGTCTGCCCTTGGACGGTGCCAATTTGAAGTCGCTTGTACTGCGGACGCAAGAGGACTTCATGTCGATGCAGACCAAAAAAAGCTTGAGTAGCGTCCTTCCCGGCTGGTGGTTGCGTTCGTTGGCGTTGACGTTACTGGGGACCACAAAACCTACTCACCAATGGATTCGGCCCAGATAACGTTCGCGCCTCCGGGATGCAGGTTGGCAAATTTCGAGAGGTCATAAACCTTCGCGTCAATAACGACCCACTAGTATCTCTGTGAGCACCGACGCGTACAATGAGATGGTCCAGGTTGCTTACCACGTCGCCTTCCTTGTTATGCTGGCATTTGGGCAGAGGTTGAGTGTAAGACAAGACAAGAAATTTGATGCATACCTGGGCAATCTCCTCCCAAGTATATTCCTTCGAGGACATTATTGTGAAGTCAAGACGCAAGGACGAGGGTCGCGCAGGGACGTTGTGCGAGGGATAGGAGGATGGCCAAGAGGCGCCCGGCAACTGGAAATGCGAGGAAGCCGATTGGCACGTGTTAAGCTTTAATTATTTATCAGATAAGATCAAGGCACACCCCGCACTTCTCCTGCCCAGACATGCCTTTTTGCGACACTCCTCCGTCGAATTGCAAATTCCCCCACTCGGCGCCTTGTCCTCGATCAGGAAGCACAGGAAAGAAGATTCTATACCAGATTGCTCCACGGAGACCCATCTACAGAGCATACATGTAAAAAAGACAAATAGATCAACAACAAATGCAATAGAATGCAATCCAAGAAATAGGGAAGATGAGGAAGACATGAGCATGTGCCATGCACATACCGTTCGTATCATCAGCCCCACATGATAACGGTATCTATCAAGTGCAAACGAAGCCTAGACTGCGCCGTACACCCACACGGTCCTTGAATCCAAGCGGAGTAGTGTGATACTCTACCCATAGAACGACGTATTTACAACTGCATCACACAAATCAGCGGCATATCGATTCCAAAGCGGCTGGAACGTACTCTGAACAGGAAGCCAAGCTGAGAGAAGTAAAACATAAGCAGTCAGCAAAGAACAGGTGAACGAGCCTGATAAGAGACGAGAAACGTACATCCTCCGGTGTAAGTCTGCCCATGGCCTGGAAGCAGACGCTCATATGGTCAGGTCCACGGCGGCGGCCATGCGATTAAAGGGCTTACAGAATCGTCGGTTGAGAGCGTCGCATCGACCATGGCACTCTTCTTTTCTTGAAGCTGCACGATACGGCTCTCAATGCTGTCTTCGACAACAAGCTTGATAGCTTGCACCGGTCTTCGTTGACCGAGACGGTGGATTCGGTCCATTGCCTCTAATATGAGCATGAGTGCGTTCGAATTTCATACGATCGGACCACTTACGATATTCAACCTAGAAAAGTATGAGAAACTGTCGTGACAGAAGAGAAGCAGGGCATACTGCAGGGTTCCACCAACTATCCATAAGATACACACGAGACGCCTCGGTCAAATTGAGGGCTACTCCGCCTGCCTTCAGACTGACGAGAAAGACGGTCACGTCCACATTGTTCATGAAGTGCTTGATAGTAGCATCTCGAGCTTGAGGTGACATCGTTCCTTCCAGCCTACAAATCTGTGACTAGAATCAGACATGATAACAAGCAAGTCTTCAAGAAAAGGGAGCATACAGTAAACCCAGCTCGCTGCAATCTAAACGCGATCAAGTCCAAGAAGTTGACGAACTGGCTAAAAACGATGCTCTTCGTAGTCGCGTCCTGGAGCCTCAAGTTGCTGAGTTCCTCGACCAACGCTTCTATCTTCGAAGAAGAACGCCAATTGTCCAAGTTGAGACGCCCAAGGATGCCTTGGCGTGTGTTCTGGACGCTCTCTTCGTTCTCGAGAGTAGGTGCTTCGAGGTCTATAGTCAGTGGAACATGGCACACGGGGCAATCAGGCTACGGAGAGGCAGGATGTAAGTCTACAGGAGAGGAGAAAGTTATGACGCGTACATTGGTCTCGAATGAAGACTCCAGGTACTGCTTGATGCATTCTCGATCAAAGATGTGTCGGCACTTCGATTGGATCGCATCCTCTGCGATCTCGTTACAGATGCGACAAACTGTGGCTTCGCCCGCGTCGTCAGGAAGGAACTTGTTGGTGTTCGACTTGCTGCGAAGGACGAGGTCGGGATGGCAGGCCATTTGCCTCATACGAGTCAGCCTACAGATCGTACTTCAGATTACGGAATCATTCTGCCAGTCCAAGAAGGCTCACAAACTGAAGATGTTTGAGTAGTCTGTCAAACAAATACGAGAATGTAAGAACGCCAATTTTAGCAGGACTAGGAGGCACGTACTATTCAAGATAGTGCCATGGTCAAGATAGGTGTTGAACTGACGCTTCGCGTCAGAGAAAAGCGATAAGTAGAGCTCCTTCTCCTCCGGGCTGAAGTAGTCGCGTCGGACGATAACGGTTCGAGGAGGCAGTCCGAGATCGTCCGCCTTTTGCAGTTTTGTCCTGCGCAACATCATCCTGTCCAGCAGAATCTTGAGCTTCTTGAATGCATCCTTGCCAGGGCCATGCATGGCATTCTTCTGGATGGGTGTCAGGATTTCATTGTTCCAGAAACAGGTCTAAAAAGCTATTCAGCCTCGACTTCGAAGATCCTCATAAATAGAGGGTGCTTACATGTTGCATCGGGCTGTGGCCGCAGTCTGCGATTTAGAAGTAAGTACTTAGAGAAAGCTGGCGTGTTAAAATCGAGACCATACCATCACAGGATTTCTTATCGCTGAAAGTCCAATGCAAGGACTTGCAATCGCAAAGTTTGCCTAAGTCATCTTAGTATCTTCTCAAGCATCTAATCCAGCACGAATACTCACAAAAGTAGTACGAGAAAGGGTCTCCGCCCAGAAATCGGATAAGACTGTACAGCTCTCCGACACGGTTCTGCAAAGGGGTTCCAGAGAGGCACCACCGATACTTAGCCTTGAGCTCGAAGGCCGCTTTGGCAGTATTGGTTGAGCGCTCCTTGATATTGTGGGCCTCATCCAAGACAATTCGCTTCCACTCAATCTGGTGAACTAGAGATTTCTCCTTGACAATCATCCCTTTGCGTTTGAACCCACTTTGCTGTTTGCGGAAGCAGCTACAAGGTTTCATGTCAACGGTGAAGGGCAACGAAGGTGGACAGCGCTTACCTCTCCAACACTGCATATGTCGTCAACACCTAACATGGTTCATTGAGAAAGTGGAGAGTAAAGAAAAGGCTGAGAAGCTGACAACATCGTATTTTTTCAACGCTTCGACATCAGATTCCCGGGAGGATCCGTGCCATACAAGAACTTTGAGACCTTCGGTATGAGCCTCGAGTTCGTTTCTCCACTGCATGATGGCAACTGTCGGGGCAATGACAAGATTAGGTCGGCAAGCATCGCTGACGAACAACGAGATGATTTGGATAGTCTTGCCCATTCTGTAAGTAAATGAAGTTAGACTAAGGGATAGAGCGGCGAGTAAGTAGCGGTACCCCATCTCGTCCTGAAATTTACGTGTCATCTTAGATGTGAAAGTCGCAAAAAGTAATACAAGGACATACCGCAAGCATACCACCATGCCAGATGCCTCTTTCTTGATTCCTCATCCAATACAAACTTTCTTGTTGGAAAGGTAGCAAAGTTACTTTGAGATTCTTGGGTTGCTCTGCTTTCTTCGGCTCCACAATTGGTATACCTTTTTCCAAGTCGCCCCACACATCCCTGAGCTCTGGGTGATTACGGTGCAAGGCCACAGTCGTCTTTTCTGCCTAATGGACATGGTCAGTCATCCAAAAATTTCAGCTCGAGAAGACAGCGAACTTACATGGGTCAAGCTCCTGCCAAGCTTCAGCACCAACGCCCTCTCTTCCTTTTTGTTCTCTTTCCGCGCCGCCGAAAAGGCCCTGCGCTCTTGCCTTCGGGCACGATTCAATTTGGAGATAGTCATTGACTTCTTGACCGAGCTCGACACTTTAGCCGGTTTCGCCTTGCCTTTGCCTTTCGAGAGAGGTTCATCCTCAGAAGATGATGCGTCGAGATCCTCAGTGTCGTAATCCACGAAGTCATCGACATCAAACTTGCTGTTCCTCGCGAGACGGCGTTCGGCAGCAGCAGCTCGCAATACGGCAGCAGTGTCTGCGCCGTTTATACGGTTGGACGATGATGAAGCACCATTCTGTGACAAAGTTTGAAGAGAAAGGCGTACAGCAGCGTCAAGCATGATTTCTTCGTCCTGCTCGCTATCATCCGGTTCGAACTCAGAACCACTCAAATCAGACTCGTCGACGTCCATAGGGACATTTTCGTCGTCAGACACGAGTTCTTCTTCATCGTCGTCCGACGGAGGGGGCGTTTGTACCGTCTTCGCCTTGGCTTTGCCCTTGCTCTTCGAAGGCATTGCTGGTTCAATTGCATCACCCTGTTGGGTTGCCTCAGATGGAAGTCTCCAAACTTAGATGATGATTCAAACCTTGGCTTTTGCTCTGCCTTTAGTCGCTCTCACAGGTATTTCGACAACTACCGTGCTGGACACCGCGCGTCGTTTCGCAGACGGCGCCCGCAAGGCCAGTTCATCGTCATCATCATCTTCGACTTCAGGCTCGCTCTCAGCGCGGCGCTTCACATTGGTCTTGGGTGCTGCTTTTGCTCTGGCCGTTGCTCTTGTCGCGCGTGCGCTGACGCTGACTTGGGCTGCGTCTTCGCCTTCCACGTCAGATGTAATTGGAGTCTCAGTGGTCACAACGGACTGCGGCCGCGAGCTAAAGACATCAGACGTTGCGTTAGACCTAGGGGTAACCGACAACGAAGAGAGTCGTGTGGACTGGCGGGTCGACCTGGTGGACATGGCACGTAAAGGAGGTGGGTGGGAACAAAAGGTGGGGGACGAACAAAGCACAGACCAATTTTCTTGTAAGTGCCATTTAACCACGGTGTGACTAATAAATGAGGGTGCATAACATCACGGGATCGCGAAGCCATCAATGTCACACCGCGCCTCCAATTATGACTCTACACGATTGATATGTAAATATTGCTGCGAATATAAAATACACCTCCATATCCTACAAGAAAGAAAAAAAGGTACTCTCTACGAAGAAAAGGCGCTTCCAATGGTATCTCCCAACAACCCAAGTTCCAGCCCAGCAGTAAAGCTCGAAGGGTCCACACCGGCCGTAGCTCCCGAAGACAACTGACTAATGCTATTGATAGCTGCGACGCCTCCTGTCGGGTCGCTACTCGTCGCGCCATTGATAGTCTGCGTGACGGCGTTGAGGAAACTTGCGCTTCCTCCAGATGCAATCGCGGTAGCCCCGACAGGGTCTGTTCCGCCAAACAACGGTGTCCCGGAGCCGCCTAAGCTCATGGCATTCATCATATCCACCATGGACTGCTGTTGTTGCTGGTGTATCTGCTGCTGCATGTTGCCATACATCTCGAGGAGCGTGGTGACACCACTTTGGCTGGGTGGAAGATTCTGCGGCTGCTGAACGGTGTTGATAGTCTCATAAATCGAGCTCAGACCGCTCTGAGGAGGTGGATTTTGCTGTTGCTGCTGTTGGTTTATTGACCCATATATCGAACTAAAAACATCTTGAAGAGGACTCGGGTTCTGCGACTGCTGGTGGCCAGCTGGTGGCCGTTGCGGTAGCTGGGAACCGATGGCAGCATTCAGCATTGCTTGCTGTTGAGCGATGGCTTGCTGCTGCTGAAGCTGAAGCTGTGCCTGGAGCTTCTGTGCGTACGTCTGTTGTTGTTCCTGCTGTTGCAACTGCAATTGCAGCTGAGCCGCTGCCGTCGCCTGCCGTTGTTGGATTGTCTGCAGTCTCGCCGCCACCTGTTGTTGGGCATGTTGAGCGGCAACGCTTTGCTGCTGCAAAATAGCGGCTTGTTGCACCTTCAACGCTTCCATTGCTTGTTGGTGCTGTTGGTGCTGCTGCGCGCTCATATGCAGCTGGGAGAACGTCTGTTGCTGGGCAAGGAGAGCAGACGCCTGCTGGGTCTGAGCCGCGATCTGAAGTTGTTGTATTTCGGCGATGAGTGCGTGGTAATCGACCGCAGGCTGTGGAGGCCGTTGGTACTGCATGCCCATTGCCGTCTGCAACTGCAACTGTGAGGCCAATTGTTGCTGGTATTGCTGTTGCTGACGAACGAGTGCGCTGATGATCGCTTGGTAGTTTGCACCTGGCTTCGCATGCGCAACAGCCTGCAGGTCCGACTCTGCTACCATGTTGTTGTTTTTTGAGAACGCCGCCTTCAACGAGTTGATGAGTTTGACTGGATCAGGTAAGACGCCCAGTGGAAGGCCCGTGGAACCTGCTAAAACACCTCCAGCAATCTTATACGCCTGACTACCCAGTTGTCCCATCTTCGAGTATTTGTGAAAGTTTTCCGGTGTGATAGTGGAATTGTTCGAAATCGGAGATGAAAGCGTCGGTGACAACGGTGCGGGTGGAGGAGAAATGGGTGGAGTAGCGAAAGCTGTTGTCCCTGGAGGAGCAGATGACGGACCTGGCGCAGGCTGTGAGAAGAGAACCGACGAGGAAGGAGGAGAATTGCTCGGAAGAGAGAGAGGTGAAAGGGAATGGTTGGACGAAGGTGGTGAGCCCAAGGAGGCTGTCTGTGGCGGAGTGAGATGATTATGTCCCGGGACCTGCAAATTCGCTGGTGGACGAGCTGTGGTCGTTAGATGGGGAGTGGGTCGTGGTGATACGCTCGGCGGCTTGCTGGAAATATACGTGACTTGACCTGTGCTATACGTATTGGTGCGTCCCGGGAAGTGAGGAGGTGGGGGTGGGATTTGCAGCGATTGCGTTCGATGCGGTGTATGAGAGCCAGACGACAAAGTCATGGATTTGGGATGGGAGCTCGAGTCGACGGAGGAAGGGCTGGCGTAAGCGATTGAGGAATTGGCGGCGTACCTTGATATCCTCGATCCAGCCACCGCATGAGGCGCCATACTCTGGCGGTAGTCCGTCTGGTTCGCAGGTCGATTGCTCACCGACACACTCTGTCTTGGTGGTCCAGAAGAAGGGGACAGGACAAAACTCGATCGTCGTCCTGCAGGGGGGGAATTTGAGGGAGGTGGCGTCGGTAGCATTGACACTCGGGAGGGCGGGTGCGACTCAGGAGCCGTTGAGAGGTTTTGGATGTCGCTGCTGATCATTGGCGTCGATATGTTACTTCCTGAGCTCGCATACAGCTTCTGGGCAGTGGTGAGTCCTTGGGGCACTGGGGGGAGTGGGTGTGGTTGCCTGACGACGGACATCGGGCGCTCTGCCTGTGGGGTCGCTATATGCATCCTCTTGCTTAGTCGTTCAAGGTCCAACGGATGGGTGAATGACACCTTGGGCGGCATGACAGTCGTTTGAACATAATACCTGGCACAAGTCGCCAATCTAGCTGTTTGCAGAGTCGAAAAAATTCTGCGGCTTACCACAGCTGCTTTCTGGATCACGATAAGATGAGTCTTTCAGCCAGGTCGTAGAGGGTCAGGAAACACGTACGAGGACTCATAATGCTGTATCCACCCTTCAGGCAGAGGCCTCGTATCTGGATTCCGTGCTGTCTGCATCGTTGTAACTGCGTGCTGCGGGAACGAACCTAAAAGTCGATGGCAGTGCTGACCCGCTGGGAAGAGTTGGCAACCACGCTGGGAAGAGGGGTGAAAGTATCCAGCCTTATAACGTGAAGAGATCCGGTTGCATCGAAGCGTTGTCAAATGCGCCAACGACCATGCAGGCACTGAGGCAGGAGAGGTACCTTGATCATCCTCGAATTGGAGAGCTGTGCTCGGCGTCACGCTCCGGGCATAAATGATCTACACACTGAGGCACAACACAATAGACATCAAGTTACAGCCTCACTTGAATGAGCAACGGTTTGGGGGGTTTGCGGCAAATTTTCGAGAGGTCTGCGGGTGCCCGGGGCAGCGAGCGCTCCAGCGTCTTCGGTGTTGCGCGCTAGAGAGGAACTTGCACTACGGACTCCGGAGAAGAGCTCTTGTTCACAAGTTCACACGATAATTACCGTTGACACCCATTCCGAGATTTTGACAAGCTTTCAAAACAAGACCCGTGTGTACGAATAGTAAGAAAATAAAGCATACTAGGAGCAATGAGCGGGATCTAGAAGATAAGAACAAGAACACCGAGGGGAATGTATCATACATAGGAAATACGGCCAGAAACCAAATCACCAATCGAAGCAAAGCCGGATATCGAGGATGCCGAATCCCCGAGAATCGTCGTGAAGCCTTTAAAAATCGCCACCGAAGTCGTCATCGAATCCACCTAGGCCGAGCAAAAAGTCAGCAGGAATGCAAGGGGATATGAGTACTGCCAGACTAACCGCTATCACCCATATCACCAATGGCGTCGGCAACAAGGAGACCTCCCACTAGACCAGCACCACCTGAAACAGGAAACGACGTGGTGAGTAGAGACTCCAAAAGACATGTCCAAACTCGACGCACCTGCGAGTGCCATGGTGCCCATACCCATCCCACCGGACTTCTTGGGCGCTTGGGTGTAGACCACCTGCTGCGCGGGGTAGCCTCCGCCACCCATGTACCCACCGTGGCCACCACTTCCGTGACTGCCTCCACCAAGCTTGCCCATCAGCCCACCACCACCACCAGTCCCTCCAGTCTTTCCACCTAGAAGCCCTCCAAACATCCCACCTGTAAAAAGGCGATCGTGAATTGTCAGATATTGTAGATGATAGATCATGAAAGAGACGCCCACCCATGCCTTTGCCGCCTTGCTGGGGCGGAGGCGACTGGCTGTTGTAATTGCCCTGTCCATAGCCTCCGCCACCGCCGTAATCTGACCTGTAGCCGCCAGCTCCTGGACTTACTGGGCCCCCACCGTACCCTTGCTGAGGGCCGCCTTGCGGGCCTTGCGGACCTTGGGGAAACCCGGGGATATTGTTGTTGCCGCCATAGCCAGAATATCCACCTTGGGGGTTGTTGTACCCATAGCCTCCTCCACCTTGGTTGTATCCACCCTGGTTATAACCGCCTCCGTAGTTGTTATTCGGAGGGGGTCCGCCAGTGGGTGGCGCATATTGTGGTTGGGGCACAGGGGGAGGCGGTCCGAGGGGGTGGACCCAAGTTGTGACCGGAGGTGTTGCTTGCGTGTTGACGTAGAACCTGCAAGACGAACGTCAGACGCATATTAGAGTAGGCGCCAGGCGTTCGACTTACCATGTCTTGTAACTGGGTGACCAGAGGCGATCAGAAACGATCCAAGGGATCCAGGTAAGATAAAAAGCGTACTTTGAATCGTATTGGGTTATCCAGCCTGGAGGAAGCTGTCTGGTGTCCGGATTGGTTTCGTACGGCGGCGGGGATGACATTGAGGAAAGAAGAAAGAGTATGGAGGCCTGCTTGGTGAGAGGCTTATTATACCGCTTGGCTACACCAGACAACACAGCATCACGCAGTCACCCGGCTAGACCGAGCGTCACCGGACGAATTGGATGTAAGTACATGCAATTATGATTATTGGTGTCCGAGCAAAAATACGGCGACACCAGCAAGAATATCAAAGGAGTATGAAGGTTACAACCCTAAAGTAATATAAAAACAATATCAGTGAGAGGGAACATTATATCGCAACTCATAGGATAGAGCGGAAGAAGCACAACAGTCAGAACAAAAAGGGGCAAAACCCAGATGAACCGCACTATGTCACAATCACCTCATTCTTTCGTATCCAATGCCGTACACAGTCGTCAGATTTCTTCAGACTTTGGAGCTTTTTTTGGCTTTAGGTGCAGACGGCTGCGCGGATGTGCCACGGCGCTTCTTCGGTGCAGGTTCCGGGGACGCTTCTTCTTCTTCACTCGAATCACTATCGGGCTCGGCTTGCTTCGGTGCTTTACGCGTCGTGGTTTCTTCCTCATCAGAATCGTCGTCCTCGGACGCCTCAGTGCTTGGCTCAACCTCCTCCGGCGCGGGTGGGGGACGCGCCTGGACAGCAGGAGCAGGAGCGGCAGCGGCAGGTTTTGGGCCACGCTTCGACTTTGCCTTTTTGAGCTAATGCATTCCGCACATGAGTTTCAGAGCCGACGGGCAACGAAAACACGACTCACAGCCTTGGCCTCTTCGAGGGCGGCGTTGGCGGCCTCGATCTCTGCGGGTGTGCGGTTGTCGTAGGCCTTCTTCTCCTCAGAGTACAGGGCAGTCGCGATTTTCATGGCCTCGTTGTAGGTCTAGATGAATGGTGGCACGCAGGTCAGCAGGAAAGTCAACATTCATGTGCGCGACGCGACGTGCCCGCTTCTGTTCGTCAGACATGTTCTTCCACTGCTCAGAGATCATGGCAAGGAGATCCGAGTTGGAAATGTTGGGGTGCTGTTCCTTGAGCTCCTTGCGGACTTCGTTCTGGAAGAGAATGTAGGATGACGCGGGGCGCTTGGGAGCGTTGGGGTCCTTGATCTTCTGGGTTCGCTTGCGCTTCTTAGGACCATCGGGGTCGTCGGGCGACGCTGCTGCCTTGCGCTTGCCTTTGGCAGGCTCATCATGGGTGGCTGGGGTGCGGGGATGAGCTGTGTGGCACCGAAAATCGAAAGGACGCACCGTTCAAGTACTCGGCGACCTCTGGGGCGTATGAGGCGTCGTTAACGATTTTCGCGAAGGTCTCGGCGAACTGGGCGCAGTTCCGCATGGACTCTGCTAGACCGGTAAGGCTCGCGGCTAGCTGAGGGCGCGAACACGTCAGAATATGAGCGGAACGAGGGCGGAGCGCATACCTGCTCGCGGTGGAAGTCGAACTTGGATGGGTTGGGCATGAGGGGTGTAGGGGAGAGAAAGTGAACTTTGTCAACAAGAAAACAAAAAAGCGAATTTGTTGTTCTTTTGTTGTAAGCCATGTCTCGGTAACCGTGGGAGACCGGAGTGCGAAGCGGAGTTGAGGCCACCACTATGCTCGTCCCCGCGAGCGAGCCCACAAATGTGCCTTTGCCAACGACGCTGACCACGACAGACAGCCCAGGGAGCCCCAGCGCCCAGAGAACATCGCTTAGCGTGTTTCTGTGCCCGCTGACCCCGTCTTTCTTCCAATAAGCCGTTTTTAGTCCCGCTGAGCCTCCCAATTATCGATTAAAAAAAGAGTGTCACCCCTCTATGGATTCGAGTATGTACACTCAGTGGGTGCAATCGAATCTGCCAGAGCCGCCACAACACGTCCAACAGCACCTGCAGCATGACGCCCGCCCTCATCCGTCCCTCGTCGACGATTGGAACAAGGACCGCTCGGCACAGCTGGCACAGTCATCTTCCGCCGGCGTCTCTTCACCCTCCTTGACCTCGCCTACAATCGACATGAACGACTTCACGGCGTTGGGGGACCTAGGAGGTAAGTCGTCTTATGACTTTTACTGCAGCAGTCACGAGCCTCTTCGTTTTCGTGCTTACGCACCGTCATCCTCCTCTGACAGCCACCGCGTCCTCCATCCTTTCCGCATCGCCCCAGGCATTCTACAGCCAATATGTCAACCCTTCCTTCCTCATGCAGACCCACGGATTGCAAACGCACTCGCCGTTCACGACGATGGCATATGGTACACCGTGGCCCAATCTTCCCGTGTCAAATTACTCAAGCCTAAACGGTGCAACCACGAGTACCTCGACCCTGCCGATGCCCTCCCAGCAACAGCAGCAACAGCCGACTCAACAGCAGCAGCAGTCCCCGCCTCTGCAGAGTCAGCAACATGTCCAACAGCAGCAGCAGCAGTCCCATCTGTCCACATCGCAGCAGCTGATGATCGAGTAAGCCACCTCCTATGTCGCCAGCAGTTCAGAGTCTCATGAGTTTACAGCCCGATGCTCACCATGAACAATGGCTCATCGTCTCTCAATATGTCCCCTTTCCCCCAATCGCCACCATATCCCACGCAACAGCAACAACCGCAATCCCAGTTACAGCGGACGTTTTCGTATAATACACAGGCTATGTTGTACCCGTATTATCGGCCGTCATCGCAAGCAGCTCCCCAGGGGACGCTATCGCCCCAAGCTCTGCATTCACCTCCAAACTCAATGATGACAATTTCGCCGAGCTCGTTTTACGCGGCCGTCCAACCATCTCCTGCCCAATCACAGCCAGCAAACCCGTCACAGCCCAATATGGCACCCAATTCCCAAAACGTTGGGACGACTGAAGCACCGGCTGCAAATCCCGGGCCGACGCCGGAGGAACTGGAGGCCCGGAAAAAGCAATTTCTGGAGTCAATCCGGCCATTACTCCAGTCGTCGGCATTTACCGGAGCCCAGGCCGTTCAACATTTAACTGACCGGATTGTCGATTTCGGTATTGGTGAGGTCGATGCGTCAACACGCCTCGACATCCTCGCACGGATAAGGGATGGTGCTGGGAACCACTACTATCGCGCGTGGTCCGAGAATGAGGTTGCCGTTGACCTCACGTACCATTGGATGAAGGCGGCTGCGAAGGATGGAAGCGGTGCACTGGTGGAATCAATCATGCCCCTGTTACATGTGAGCATCATGACATTCAAAATGAAACGAATCAAGGAATTAACATGGATTTACCAATCAGCTTATTGATCGACTCCCGTTGACGCTGGATATGCTGGCGAAGACTAACTTTGGCAAGATTATCAAGAAGTTGGGTAAAGATGGACCATCGCCTGGTGAGTTGACGTTTTCACCTCGTCCTTTCCGCGCCTATTGTGGGTTGTGGCCGCATGTGATCACACACGATTTCTGGGTTCTGCTGTGCATGTCAACTCACGTACGGCCTCGGAGACATTGAAGGCAGCTGGATCTGAACGTTATCTTACCGTGAACAAAAACGTTATCCCTGGTGGAAACAATGCGCGATTCTTCATCCCTTCCCTCCCTTCTGAGTGGCGTAAAATAATAATTGTATGTCTAACTTGCCGTCTCCGCGTTTCGTGCAATGTAGCGATCAAGGACATGGCGTCGAATCTCGAACGCAGATGGCGTAGTATGCTGGCCGCTGAAAAAGATGAGGGTCAGTCACGTCAGTTCGTCGTACCATTATTCATCTGATGCGTTGCTTCTGGTAGATAATAAGGCTAAAAAGCGCAAGATAAGCGACTCAACTGCGCCTGCAAAATCGTCGGTTCCACCGAAGAAAGCAGCGCTCGGTAATTCCACGTCGACGAAACCCGTTGTGGTGAAGAAGGAAGTGAAGCCCGCACCGGCGCCGGTCAAGGACGCTAAAGCGGACTCGTCGTTCTTCTCCGCACCCAAGGCGAAGGCAAAGCTGCCGTCGTTCAAGAAGGCGCCGGTGCCGGTGGCTGTGAAGAAGGAGGAAACATCTGCTCCCCTGCCGGGATCGTTTGATCCCTTCAAGGAGGTGCTGAAGTCGATGAAGACCACGCGGAAAGACTCGCCCGCAGCACCTACACCACCGCCAGCGTCTGTCACGCCTTCGGGTGACTCCCAAACGGGTCTTTCCAAAAATGGTAAGAAGAAGAAGACCGTGATGTGGGCACCTGACGGCCAGCTGGAGGCGATAAAGCTCATCGAGAGAGCTGTATATGATGACGATCCCGTAGATGTCAGCGCCTTTCTCTCATTCTTTCCTATTGTACTGTACATTGATGACTATCCTCGCATTGCCTCCTCTTTTGTTGTGGGCATCTCTCTTTTTCTATTTAGGGAACACATGTGGCGCATAGCCTTCGCGACTTGGATAGAGGAGAGGGTGCGGCACTACATGCACATATGTTTGAAGAAGTGGTGGATTGGTCAGAACCTATGCGTATGTGCACCCTATTGAGTTCTATTTCTGTCCTTCACACCTTGTTGACCCTTTCTGCAATGTACCCTTATAGTGGTTGAACTCCCTCCCGATCCCGACCCACTCCAGCGACGCCCGGAGAGAGGGTATGCCAGTCAAGAGAGGAGTGTTCAAGAAGAACGCGAGCAGACCGCGCTGTCAGCCATCTACATGTCTGCCAGCCAAATTCCGGATTCACCAGCTGAGCCCGCAACGGTACTCACAGAAGAGGAGACGGACAAGGATGTCCCGCTAATCCAAGTGGGCAGTGAGTTGGAAGCGATCTTCTGGGCTGATCCCGTCCCGCCTCTCCCGCAGGCCTCCGTCGCCGACCTCGTCGGTCAGCTTGCGCTTGGCGCTGCCGGTGGCGCAAACATGTTGATGGACCACTCGATAGCCAGTGTTATGCCAGCTACGGACATCGACCCTCAAGCCGCATTAGCGGCACTACAACCCGACCAGCTGCAGCAGCTCCTGCAGCAGCTCTCCGCCAACACTGCGGCCGGTGTCGCTCCACCGACGACGCAGTATGGACAGCAGCAAGCGCCCGCATCCGGAGCTTACGGCACCGACGCTTGGGGCCAAGCGACGTCTACCCCGAGTCACTTCGGGGCGGACTACGGCGCGGCACATGGTGGGTACTCTGACGGGCTGAATGACCCCGGCGAGCCGTCACAGGCTGGACGATGGGGCGGCGGCACGCGGGGCATGAATGGGCCGGGACGGGCACGGGGTAGACCATACAATAGAAGAAAACAACCTTGCACATTCTATGCACAAGGAAGGCGAGCATTGAATCCTACTTTCTGGAGGCCTCGTCCTCCACTTTCCCCGAGTGAACCGGAGACTGATTCGTGACTTCTTCCGGAATTGACAGATGCCGATATGGCGACCACTGTGACTATGCGCATGATGGGTCGTAGTAGCGAGCGCAGCCGATAGAGGAAGGAGAAACTGCTGGGAAGGGAGTGGCGATGCGAGGGTAGAGCAAGAGTAAAGTACATTTGTATACCATATTCCACATTCGTTATCATGCATTGGCTACGTAGGCACGCTTAATTCTATCGCACGAATTCAAATCGATTAGTTGTCGGAGTGACTAGTGGACTGGTGGTTCGACGGAAATTGTTCGGTGTTTCGATGTGTAAAAGTACAGTACTACGATGGGGATCGACATCTTTTCAAAAGCAAAAAAAGCGTAAGAAAGAAGGAAAGAAAAAAGAAAGAGGGACAACTGGTGGGCTCACTGAACGGAAAGAAAGGCGACTGCAAATCTCGCCTAGAGATCCAAAGTAGATAAGTAGAGTAGCGATACGTAGGGTACAATCTATGAACACATAGTACTAACAAAAAAGATATCAGAGATGAGGTGAGGGAATCGGAGCATCCGTCAGCGAAACCACGATTTTGGAAAGCAAGATAGAATATATGTGTGTTGTGGGTACTTGGGGCGTGTCGGGTGGAGTCTCGGGCGACGGGAATCGGGTCGAGAGGGGAAAGTAAAACAAAGAAAAAACCTCATCCACCGCCCGTCGTCCCCGTCCGCCCCCTCTTCCTCGGTGCCCTCGCAGCGCCCTTCGCCGTCTGCCCCTGCGCACCCTGTCCTCCCTGCCCATCTGCCCCTCCAGGCCCCATCGTCGGCGACGCCGCATCCCCACCCACCTGCTTCCGCTTCAACGACGCGCTCGCCATCGCCGGCGTATTGTGCGTCCCGCCCGACGACACCGCAGGGGACGACACCCCGCCCTGGCCCGGTCCTGGTCCACCCTGCCCGGGGCCACCAGGTGTAGGCACCTGCTGTTGGCCACCCTGCTGCTGCTGGCCGCCTTGTTGTAGGGGGTTCTGCATCGGGTTCTGCAGGGGCGTATGCAATGGCGTCGGCCCACGCGAAGATGACGGTCCTGGTCCTGGTCCTTGCCCCGGCGGGGGTGGAGGCGGGATCTGCATCTGGCCCTGCAGCTGCTGCTGCAGGTGGCTCTGCATCTGTCCTGGTTGCATCTGGCCTGGACCGGACCCTGGAGGGCCCTGCTGCTGCTGGCCCGGGATGCTCTTCGGGTGCTTCTCGGGACTGTTCGTCGATGACGAGGACGTGTTCTGCGGCGAGTTCATCGAAGAGGGCGGGCCGGGCGGTGCGGGGTGGGTGATGGAGGGTGAGGCGCTCGAGTAGAGCGTCGAAGGTGTGTGTGGGTATGACTGGAAGGGCGTCAGTGCGCCATTGACGAGGTGCTGGGGCGGTTGGTTTTGCTGCTGCTGTGGATTTTGTTGCGGCAGTTGCCCAGGTTGGCCGGGTTGTTGGTGGTGCAAGTGAGCCTGGAGGCCGTGTTGGGATTCTCGTATCCGCTGTGCAAAGCTCTTCAATGCATCTAAAACGAAAAATCAATGACAGTTCTCGAGAAAAGTATCAACCAAGACTTACCTAGCGGTCCAAGACCCGTTTCCCTCTCAAACCCAATCAACTCCGCCATCGCACTGACGCTCTCCGCAAGCTCCAGACACCTCATCGTGGCCTGCGGTATGCCAAACGCATTCACCGGCTCGCCCGGCAAGCTCGCATGCTCAATCGTCATCCTCGGCTCTTCCCACCTCCTCGTCTCCTCCCATCTCCGATCCCAATCCGCCTGGGACGCGCCGGGGGGCAGCGGGCTGGGTGGGGTCATGGGGCCCTTGGGCAGCTCGATCGTGCGCACGCCCTGGATAGCGTCGAGCGCGATGCACTTGTCATGGAAGTTGGCGTCGAACTGGAACTCCTCGAACTTGAGGGTGTATGCGGGCTGTTGATTGTTGGTCGAGGAGGATGGGCCGCCGGATGTGCTTGACGGCGGGGGCTGGGTGGCGGCGACGATGACGTGCGCGGTGAGCGGCCCGCGCAGGGTGACGGTGTATCCGTTGGTGTATTTGTACGTCCACACCGCGGCAACGCACTCGACGACGCTGTGGCCCTGCCCAAACGTCCGTTCTCTGGCGCCGTCGAGGGATAGTGTCATCGATTTGACGCCCGATTGCGTTGTGACGAGGAAAAATCTTGGTAGGATCGGGATGCCGATTTCTTTTTGCACGGTTGAGGAGGGAAGCATTTTGGGAAAGGAAAGCACACACCGAAAGGCTTTGCCTCGTTCCGCTGGTTGTCCTTCCATAGAGTCAGTTTCATGACGGCTTTTGGCGTAAAGTACTCTTTGACGAGCTCGTTCCACCACGCCCACTGCAGTTTCTGCTGATTTTCATGTTAGAACGAGGAGAAGTTTGATAGCACTGGACACACCGTTTTATTGCTCTCGGCGGATAGGACGCCGCTGAACTGCAGTAGCCTCGTCAATCCTGCGCCTGATCCGACTCCCATCCTGGAGAAAAAATGAGCAACGATCGCGGAAGGAAAGGAAAAACGTACCCGTTGAGCATCTGAGGCGGACGTGGAATCGATGGTGCTGCAGAAGTGGAAGGAGGATCCGGTCCTGCAGGTGGATGGCCGGGACCTGCTCCAGGGCCCGCCACTGGAGCATTGGGACCCGCTGTCGGCGGACGCGGAGCGATGTGGGGCGGCTGCTGTCCCTGGGGGATTCTGCCGACCGCCGTTAGTGGTAACGGAGGGGTATCGACGGGGTATGGGAGGGCCCTGCCTGCGAGGGAGTCTGCCGGGGACCTTGGGGGGTGCGATGCTGGTGATGGGGCGTCGTGGCTGGACTGGGGCCGGTGGCTGGGTGGGGATGGATTGATGTCTGGGTCGGGAGTGGTGCTGTGGGTGGCTGGCTGTGGCTGCTGCTGACGGGGCGGGGAGTGGTGGAATGGGGCCCAGCCGAAGTCGGGGGTGCTACATGCGACCTCGGGCTGCTCTCGTACTGCTGGGGCGGGGGGGGGATGAAGCTGGGGGGTGGGGTGCCTGCCTGGGGTGTGGCCCATGTCCATCGGGGGCGGTCGAGGGGACGAAGGGGGAGTAGGGCGGGGCGGCTGGCGCTGCTGGGGGGCCGAACTGCTGTGGGGCGTAGAAGGCGTAGAAGGCATGGGGGCGGGCTGTCGGGTCCATGCGGGGGGTGTGGGGGCTGGCTGGGCGGAGGGGCCATGGGCATGACTGCTGGCGCTGGTGGATTGGGTGCTGCTGCTGGATGCGGGGTGCTGCTGCTGCTGCTGCGGAGCTGGCGGGGGGGACGGGCAGCGCGGGCTGGACTGGACGCGGCGGCGGCTGCGCTTGGGGCGGGGCGGGCGGGGCCCGGGGGGAAGGGGGCCATGGCGGTCGGGTGCTGCTGGCGGAGGTGCCTCTGCTGCTGGTGGAATCGCTGCTGCTGCTGCTGGGCGGGGGTGAGCATGCCCATCGGTGAGCTGGGCGTCTGCATCCCAGACAGCATGGGCGCAGCCAAATCAACTCTCTCACGCATCTCTCATGCGCACACTCAAGTTCCACGAGCAAAAACTTCTCAAGAAAGTCGATTTCCTAAATGTGCGCTTTGCTTTTGTCCCTCCTCTCCCTCTAACACACCCCAGTGGAAGCAAGATGCCAATCTACGCGAAATCAAGGTCATGCGTCGCTACCACATCCAGCACCGCGACGACTACCACAAGTACAACAAGCTCTGCGGCTCCCTGCGCTCTTTCGCCCATCGCATATCCCTCCTGCCCGCCCAGGACCCCTTCCGAAGCCGCATGGAGGCACAGCTCCTCTCCAAGCTCTACGACATGGGCGTCCTAAATTCCTCCTCCAAGCTCTCCGACATCGAAAACAAGCTCACCGTCGCCGCCTTTTGCCGACGTCGTCTAGCCGTCTTCATGTGCATGTCCAAAATGGCAGAATCCGTCAGCGCAGTATGTTTTCTCCTTTCTTCCCTGCTCTCTGCTCACCCCCTTCAGGCCGTAAAATTCATCGAGCAAGGCCATGTCCGCGTAGGCCCCGACACCGTCACAGACCCCGCCTTCCTCGTCACCAGGTCCGTCCTCCACAGTCCCTTGCTTTTCCCCACTCACACCTTGTCGTTCTAGACACATGGAAGACTTTGTCACATGGGTTGACACCTCCAAGCTCAAACGCACCATTATGCAATACAACGACGAGGTCAGTCCCTCGTTTCCGCGCTGTCAACGCCCTCTGACAAACATCCACCCTCCGCGAATAGCTCGACGATTTCGATCTTCTCTGAGTCTGATCACCACACGATGCAGCGTGTTCTGCACCGCCGACCCTCAGCCACCCAGTGCTGCCTGCCCTCTGCAGGGCGTTGCACTTATTTCAGACCCAGCGCCGCCGTATTACACCCGCCATGGCTCCAACCTCCTCTGCCCTGCCCCCTTCCTCTGCGAAGAAACGCATATTCGGGGCACTGTATCCTTGTATGTTGTAGTACGAAAGCATTGTATTGGCACCCTCCTCCTTGTAGAAGCCCCGCATGAGAAATGCAATTTACCTCCTTGCATATCTCCTTCTCGATGGAAAGTCGTAGATTCGTAATGAGGTTCGTTGGATTGCGAGGAATCCGGGCAGAATGTTTTGGGGGGCAAAGGCGCGTCCTCGAGTGTGGCTAGCGAGGACGACGCTGACCGTATTCGCAAATCTTACCATCAGTATTTCATTTGTTGTATATCCACATCCACAGCGCATCTCCGCAGTTATTTCAACTCTTTTCTCATCTTATCCTGTGTACGAAACAAGGAAGTCGGTGATCTTGACATTTCCTAATCAGCGCGTTTGCGTTACGCGAGGGTGTTGTCAAGCACCCTGCACGCGTTCAGCAGCTTGTTCCACACCGTGACCATCCCACTCTCCTTTCTTCTCCCTTCCCCATCTCCACTCGACACTCGCAATTACGGACTGCCCACTAGGGTAGAAGAGATAGACGGATTGAAGAGTTCAAGGATTGAAGAACTAATTTGTGACCGACCAACCTACCGACCCTCCTTTTTTTCTGTTCGGACGAAGGCCCAAGATAGACGAAGATGGGGGAGCCTGGAGATGGGAATATCAAGGTCGTCGTGCGATGTCGGCCGCTCAACTCTCGCGGTACGTTTTGGCGTTTTCTGTCTGTTGTGAAATCAAGCTTAACGAAACCTCTTCATTTCGCTTCCCCTCTCTACCCCGCTCAACCGCCTTCAACACAATGTTACCAACCCACCCTACCCTCCTCTACGTCTCTCAACCCACCAAAATGCCCAAACGCCCACCCAGAGCTCGCTCGCGGCGCAAAGCCACTCATCCGCATGCAAGGCAACCAGACCTTCATCGACCCGCCCGAGACAGGCTCAACGCAGGACACCAAGCGCGCGACCGAGCGCAAGACCATGGCCTTCTCCTTCGACAAGTCCTACTGGTCCGCCGGCCCGCGCGACGAGCCCGGCTACTGCTCGCAGCAGACGCTGTACGACGACCTGGGCAAGGAGCTGCTCGACCACGGGTTCTCGGGGTTCAATGCGTGTATCTTGGCTTGTGAGTCTTCCTTTCGGGCTTTTGGCGTGCTCCTGGGTGTTGGATTGAGTGGACGATTAACTGACCTTTTGGGTTTGGGCAGATGGACAGACGGGTGTGTGCTCTCTCGAATAGACTCCCTTTCCGCTCGGTAGTAATCAAACTCCCAATGACGCCTGTGCACCTAGGATCGGGCAAGTCCTACAGGTGCGTGTGCGATCCCCCGTCTCTCCGAATCCCAACCTCACTGGATTCCCTTCCTCCACCTGCAGTATGATGGGATGTACGTGCACCCTGGTGGATCCCCGAAATCCCGACCGGCGTCTTACTGACGTCCTGCACAGACGGCCCCGACAAGGGCATCATCCCACTAACGTGTTCCGAGCTCTTCGAGCGCGTGAACCAGAAGCGGGCCCAAGATCCCAATCTCAACTTTACGGTCGAGGTGTCGTATATCGAGGTGTGCTTGCCTTTCTTTGCTGTCCTGTACTCTCTACTCCCTCGCGTAACCCGCTATTTCCTCCTCACTTAACTTCTTCCATCTTATCTTATCTCCCACTCACCCTCACCCCTGCGTACCACATCCCAACCTAACCTTTCTTACCCTTCCTTCCTGCCCAGATCTACAACGAGAAAGTGCGCGACCTGCTCAACCCCAAGAACACAGGGAATCTCAGGGTGCGCGAGCACCCGAGCCTGGGGCCTTACGTCGAGGATCTGAGCAAGCTCGTCGTCGGAAGCTACGACGAGATGATGACGCTCATGGACGAGGGTAATAAGGCACGCACGGTGGCGGCGACGAATATGAACGAGACGTACGTACTTGCTTTCCTGGATTTTTCCGCTTCCGCTTCCGCTGCGTCCTGGAATTTGGGCTCTGTCCCTATCCGTCCGTTTGGCCTGGGTAATATGGAATGCGTTTAGTGCGAGAGGGTTGGCGGAAGGAGTTTAGCGTAAAGTTGGCTGGAAGCCGAGCTGGAAGGTGGGGTGTGGACTCTGGAATGTGCAGTCATAGGCTGGTGCCGCCGCCAGGACTAGGACACTTTTATGCTTTCTGGCTGTGTGGCGCACCCGTTGTTCGTTCCTCGCTGACCTCCTTTCTTTCGTTTCTTTCCTTGTGTCGTCTCTCTTGACACACAGGTCGTCCCGCTCACATGCGGTCTTTACCTTGCTCCTGACGATGAAGAGGCGTGATCAGGACACCAACTTAGACACGGAGAAGGTGTCGCGCATCAGGTGCGAGAGCATTTGTTGGATTCCTTTTTTCGAAGCTAATGAAGTCGCGTTTTTTTCTTCTTCTATTCTGTCTGTGAAATCTGGCATGTAGTTTGGTCGACTTGGCTGGATCCGAGCGTGCAAACTCGACAGGAGCAACTGGCCAACGTCTGAAGGAAGGTGCCAACATCAACAAGTCGCTGACAACGTTGGGCAAGGTCATTTCTGCGCTCGCCATGGCGAGTCAGTCGGAGGGAAAGAAGGGAAAGAAGGGAAAGGCGGAAGAGTTTGTCCCTTATCGTGATTCGGTACGTCCATCTTACCTGGCAGAGCCTAGAAGTCGCCTCCTAAACTGACGCTGACGTCCGTCCTCTCTTTTCCATCTGCACCTGCTCTTTTATGTGTAGGTGCTTACCTGGCTGCTGAAGGACAGTCTGGGAGGCAACTCGAAGACCGCGATGATCGCTGCGATCTCGCCCGCTGACTACGAGGAGACGCTCAGCACGCTGCGCTATGCCGATCAGGCGAAGAAGATTAAGAACAAGGCGGTGGTGAACGAGGATCCGAACGCGAAGCTCGTGCGCGAGCTCAAGGAAGAGCTCGAGATGCTCAGAGGTACGATACAACCGCACCCTGCCCTCAGCGGCGGCCCGCTGGGGCCTGCTGCTCGGCTGCGCGTGCTACGACTCTCCGCGCATGTGATGCTGACGATCGTTCTTTTCTTTCACTGCTCTGTCCTTCTACCCTGGCTTCCCGCGTTCCTCGTTTCTCGCAAAACCTGTCTGACGTCCTTCCGTGCCTGGGTTCCAATTTCAATGCGTACCGATTCTGGTTCTGGTGCGCCATCGCACAGCCCGTGTGGCAGGAGCAGTTTCGGAGGAGACATACGACCCTACCGTGCCTCCAGAGAAGCAGAAGGTCACCTACCAGACGAAAGACGGGCGAATCAAGACTGTGACCAAGGCAGAGCTTCAAGAGCAGATGGAGGCCAGCGAGAAACTCATGCAGAGCCTGAACGAGACCTGGGAGGACAAGCTGCAGCGCACTCAGGAGGTACAGAAGGAGCGGGAGAAGGCGCTCGAGGAACTGGGAATTACGGTGGAGAAGAACCTTGTCGGTGTACATACCCCAAAGAAGGTGTGTAGCCCTCTTGATATTGGGTTTGGTACAGTGAACACGTCTGGCTGACTGACTCGATGGATTGTGCTTCCTGATTAGATGCCTCATCTCGTTAATTTGGTGCGTTTCATTTTGAATGTCGACGCATGTTCTGGAAGTTAATATGTGCTGCTATCTCCCTTTGTCTGCAGAATGAAGGTATGCCTCGACGTGGCCGTGCTGCGTCTTGTCCTTGCCGGCATCTCAATTGACTTTTTACCCCTCTTTAAGATCCTCTAATGAGCGAGTGCTTAATCTACCAACTTAAACCTGGGAAGACTATGGTACGTGATCCTGGATTCTATGAGTGTCCTTAATTGCTTTACGACACTGCACGTGATGGTAGAGAGTGTTGATGGAATTGCTATCTAGGTTGGCCGTCTGGATAGTGAACTGCCCGCAGCAATCCGACTGAGCGGAGATAATATCCGGGATGAACACTGCTACTTCGAGAACACAGATGGAAAGGTCGTCCTCATTTGCATGCCTGATAGTATCACGGTAGGATTCTCTGTTCGAGATGTGATTCGCCGATTGATATTCATTTTTTTGGTAGTTCTTGAATGGAAAACAAATTGAGCCAGGACAAGTAAGACTTTTCTGCTGAAAATTTCGTGTCAAGGTGTCCTACTTACGACGGCGTACCCTCATCCTACGTCAGCCCTATAAACTACGTTCTGGATTCCGGATTATTCTCGGTTCGTGATGCCTCGCCTTTTCTCTTTTCTTTTTTTGGAAGGAAAACTATCCTGACTTATTTTCGTGTTTTCTTCTTGTTGACTTTGTGATTCAGGCGAACACCATGTCTTCAGGTTCAACAACCCAGAGGAAGTCCGCAAACGACGCGATCGTGCTACAATGAAGTCGAACATGCATCTCAGTGTCTCTGCGGGTGAACTAGAAGCCTCCAGCGAAAATTCACCGCGCCCGGATTCCCCGACTTCCTCCACAGACGAACAGTTCGATGTCGACTGGAATTTCGCCAAGCGAGAAGCAGCATTGGCCCGACTGGGGTTGGACCCATCCCTTGACAACATGCCGGACGACGATCTCAATAAACTCTACGAGAAGATCACCAAGGTGAAGACGATGCGCGACCACAACTCAAAGTCAAGACCAGAGAGCAGCATGAGCCAGGTCGATGACCTCTGGAGTGAGACAAGTCGACCGCAGCCAAGCGAAGCTAACACGGACGATACCAGTCTGTACGCTGGCCCAAGCTGGGGTGGAAGCCCTGCTGTAGATGGTTCTCTCAAGGACGTCCAGAATCAACTCGAGAATAGGCTTCAAGAAATCGGTGGCGACTCCACTGAGGCGGAGGACCTGAAGATTGAGAAGGAACACATGGAGCACCAACTTCGACTAGTTAAGGTCCAGATGAAACGGCTGATTGAAGCTCGGGCCAGAGGGGACATGGAGGTCGTTGGGCTGGACTTTGAGCCTGTAGTATTCTCAGCCCGCCAGCTGAGGTTGATCAGGAAGGTTTTGGACAGGTGGAGAGCGCACCGAGCATTCTCTATGGCGGAGTTGATTCTGACGAACGCGGTCACAATTAAGGAGGCCAATGTCATAAGGTCAGTCCTATTTTTTTTTTAAGTACCGAGCGGCTTTTCTCATGTGCTCGGTCGGTAGCAAGGAACTTGGAAAAGAAGTGGCATATAATTTCATGATTGCCTCTGGAGGGTCGCTTGCTGCTCCAAGCTCTGCTGTTGACACCATAGCTGGCCTTGACCAATTCGGCGACGTCGCCGATCCAATCCTCGCATCTTCTACCCAGCCATCAGTGGCAGTCAAGGTTCTCGATAAGAGGAATAATGCGATCTATGTCTGGTCATTGGACCGCATGCAACAACAACTCCAGCGGATGCGCAACCTGACCACATACATTGATCGACCATCTTATACCCAACATTTCTCGTCCGATGAACCCTTCTTCGACTCCCCACCTCCGGAATATTCTTTCATCGGCAATGCTCTCATTTCCCTAGCGACACTGTCCCGCAAACTATCTTCCTCCTCGACTGTCCCAATCTTTTGTCGATATACGTCCGAGGCCATAGGATCATGTCGGGTTGACATCAAGGTGGTCAGTATGGTTCTATCTCCCAAATACCTCAATGGATCATCCCCATCTTCGCGCTCCTCTTCTCCAGCACCCGGAGCAGTGCCACCCGGCAGCAAGTTGTCTTTTTTCCTAACGATCGACCAAGTCAAAGGGTTGTCTTCTCATGACTTCCGTGGCGTGCACCTCCAAGTCCGTTTATCGTCTTTTGTTGGGCCCTCCCTCGTAGCCGAAGAGGTTTTCCCATCAAGTGCTCTGGATATGGACTCGTCATCCTTATCGGAATTGAAGTTCAGGCGCAACTTTTCTATAGTCACCACCTCGAAAGTCCTGAACCACCTCCGGCAAGGTTATGCACCGATCGAGTTTTTCGCCGCTCTCAAGCCCACCTATCTAGAGCGGATGGAACGGTGGGATGAAATGCGAGAACAGAAACAACACATACGCCCGAATCCGAGCTCTCCTCTCCCAGAGGCTAGGCCTGCAACACTCCCGCCCATGCGCCGTTCGGAAAACGACTTCGTGGTAGAACAAGTCCATGATGTCGTGGCGTGGTTGCAAGTTTGCGAGCTAGGACCAGATGGGTCATACATTCCCATTCCAGTTATCTCCCAGGGTAGCCTTGACCCCGGGATCTTTTCTTTACATCAAGGCCTGCAGCGGCGCATTGTCATTTCGCTGTCGTCACATTCTGGCCTCCAATTGCCGTGGCAAGAGTTCACGAAAGTACGAATCGGAAATGTACGGTTACTAGATGCAAAAGGGCGCGTCCATGACTCCTCTTCGACGGCATTGGTTACTCTTCCACTACTGAAAGAACAGAGTGTCGAGTTCAAGCCAGATGGCTCGGGATCTCTTTCTGCAGTGGCCCTTTGGGACTCAAGTGTTCATGACTCAGTATTGCTCAACCGTGTTACTGCATCGAATCAGCGTATATTGCTGCAGTTGACCTGGTCAGTCGCAGTCGAAACATGCAGTGACCCCATACAGTTCAGCATGGATGTTGCAATCGCAATGCAGACTCGCGATGCTGGACCTCCTTCGAAGATTTTCACATTTTTCGGATCGAACAAGATCCTTTCTAAAACAAGCACCCTCTTCAGTGTGCGCTTATCTCCTCCACTCACGCGTTCTGCCAGAGACTTGTGGAGACTTGATACTTCGGAGAAGTATGTAAGAGGCGAAGAGACTCTTGGAGTATGGAAACCTCGCGGAATATCCGTCGTCGAAGATTATACGCGCTTGATCACGATAGAGCGGCGTGCCGCCGATGTCCAGGCCATAAGGGTGATATTGGCCGCTTCTCCCCCGAAACCCATTGCTCCGGAAACATTGGTGTGGCGGACAGACGACCTGCTGCGAAAGTCTCTTTCCTTGTGGCAAAAGCAATTTGGACATCGTGGAAAGGTGCTTGATTCAGTTCCTTTTCTGTTACCATGTTGCATACTCACTGAAGCCGATCTCTTAGATTGTCCTTAGTCAGGAACCTCTTGACGCTGAGGAGAGCATGAGCTCCTCACAGCACAGCACGGACACAGGGTATCTCGACGGTTTGAAGTTGATATCTGAAACTAAAATTGTACCGCGGAGGTGCCGTCAACTTTTTCTTGCTGTGTACACCTCCTAACATCGAGTTGATGCACAGCGACAGCGCGACCAAGAAAGGCCACCTGATGATCCTTACAAATGCAAGTCAGGACATCTGGGAACGAAGGTGGTTCGTTCTGAAGAGGTAACAATGACAATGGTATTGTCACCGATCCATCTGATATTGTTTCTCAGGCCCTATCTTCATGTCTTTGCTCATTCAAATGAGCTTGAGGAAACAGGTATCATTAGCCTAACCGGTGTTAATGTGGAAAGTGATCCGCACAAGGAATCGCTACTCGGGGTGAGTACTTGGTTTCGGGTTACAATGCATTTACTAATAGTTCCATAGAAACCATTTGCATTTACTCTATTTACTTCTTCCAACTCTCATGCCCTTGCGGCTCCCAACCTAAAGGAACTACAATCGTGGATTGCTAAGTTGGATCCTACACGTTTGCCACCTTAATAAGTGTGTTCCTCCGTTTCTATCTCTAAATGGTAATTTTTCCAGTATTGCTGTGTCGTAACCTCTATATATCCTCTCTTTTTTCTAGATATCTACACATTATGTATATTCTATCTGTCTGTCACATCGCACAATCAGTCGTTTTTCCTTTAGAATGGTGTATGACCTTGACGAATTTAATGAAAAGACTGCTTTTCTCTCTACAAGGCGTCAGCACATAAGTAATTTGCCTGCGATTCTTGCCATAAAAAGATTGTGATAGACTTTTATGCGGCGCACTTCGCCGTCTTACATTGAGCTGGAAATGTTTCAGGCTACCAGTCACTTTTTTTGTTGAGTATCTTCGAGACTACCTCTTCAGTTTCACGAAATGCCCGTCTGTCGATGTTGTGCAAGGCTCAGCTAAGGAGGACTGTGTCAAGACAATGGAGTTGTTCCATATCATGGGAAGGCAGTGTGGAAAGATATAGTCATTGCTTATAATTGTGATACATGTATGTCTAGAGTGCAGTTCCTTCCTGTTGGATGAATAAATATTCTATGTACTTGTCTAGCGGGAGTCCAAGCCTGAGATAGCAATAATGATACAGTCGGGCGGTTGTCTTCTCCTTTTCCTTTTTTTTTGGGGGGGGAGGTGAGTTGAGTGCTTGTGGAGGGGAGGAAATGAAGTTGTATCAGTCGCATCGCAATACTGGAGTATCACTCTGGAGAAGCAGTGTTAGCCAACGTCCGCTGCGACGAAAGAAATGTGCACTGACTTCGCGGATGAAAGTAATCATATGACACGTGATGTATCCTTGGGCAAAACCGGCACCGGCGTATGCAAATAGATATTGCCACTTCCGCTTGAAGACTTCGTAGTCGGAGGAGTTGCGCAAACTAGGATAGTCCTTTGTTATCAAGTCCTGGGTGAGGTTTGCTTCTAACCGCCTTCCCCATTCGCGAAGGGTTCGAGGATAATCTAACGATAGGCGTCAGACACCAAATGATGCCTAGAAATCCCGTCTACTCACGAGCTGCATGATTCTCCACGCCTTCGAGGGTAAAGCGCCCCTGTGACGATGTTTGTGCGGCAGTGATGAGGGCAGTCGCACTCGGCAGGCAAGAATTCGGCCACATGTACTTTCGCATGAAGTCTTCGGCTCTAAAGCAGAAATAGGTAAATGTATCATTAAATCATCAAGAAATGCCTTACTGATAACTAGAGAATTTGGACTCCGGGAAAGTAGAAGCGGTCACAACTGCCGTGGCATTTCTAGACTTGAGGGCAAAATCGACCAATTTGAAGTAAAGGTTGTAGTATTTTGCACCGACGTGCTAGTGAATCAATCCGTCAGTATCATAACATCAGGGGAAAGAATGTTGAGCATACCTCTAACATTTCCACGCTGACGAATGCGTCGAATGCTTTCTCGAACTCGGCAGGGATTTCCCGATAATCGAGCAAATGGACACGAACTCGGCTCTCCAGGCCTGCCTCTTTGATTCGTTCCTCCGCGAGCATTTTCTGCTCTATGGATAGCGTCAAGGTGTCAACTTCGCAGCCGAAGGATTTCGCGGCCTGAGTAGCAATTTGAGGTCAATGTCGCCTCTGCGTCCGTGTAGAGTGCACTGACCTCTATGGCGAGACCTCCCCAGCCGCTGCCGAATTCGAGAATTCGATGGCCTGGTCTGACGCGTGCAGCCCGAAGGACATGATGAATCTTGCGAAGCTGGGCCGCCTCTAAATCTCCTGGACTGGGGCCCATTTCCAGGTCACCTCGAACACCTCCCTCTGCTTCGCCCCAAAGGGCACATGAGTACATCATCTCTTTGCTAAGGAATGCCTAGAGATAATAGATTTGATCAAAGAGACCCAAGATGGCACAGAAATCGACCATACCTTGAACAGCTCGTTGGACTGGTCGTAGCTCGCAATGGCGTTCAGACGTGCCTGGGAACGTGTTTGGCCAAGGAAACTGTTGTATAATGCGGTGAAAGCTGATGATATTTTGGCAACTGTCGATGACATTGTGCTCTCCATGCCGGTTTGATTTTGAAGCCACAGCTATACGAGGTAGTGTTGATCAGATGTCGGGCAAGAGTCGTGATGGCAGAGGACTCACGTCCATAGCTCCCTTGAGAGAAGAGACCTCAACATCTCCAATCATATAAGCTTCACTGACTGCACAAGACATACGTCAACAATAGCGCGCGCAGAATAGCGGGAATCCCTTACATCCTAAGTCACCGGAGCTATTAAGATAATTGAGTTAGAGAGAGAAGGTCACGAACCATGAAGATTGATGGAAGACTTACAGCAATATACGGAACCAGAAGTCATCGTTGACGATGTTGAGGTGGACGTCATTGCAACCCTTCTGGTACTTCCCATAATAGTGCGTCCCTTCGGAATCGGAGATTGTCAAGTGGCCGACAGAAATCGCGTCTTCGAGGACGGAAAGAATTGATGAACGCGCTACACAGCAAGGATCATAATCAGCCAAGGGCCAAGGGGTGAGCAGAGGATAGTCACCGAAGGAGACGATCCACGACTTCGGGCTTATGGTTGATAGAGAGAACAGCGATGACGATTGCAAGGCCCTTTTCGATGAAGAAGGGAACTGGACGCAAGCCTGAGAGTGCGGGGAAGGCATTTCAACAGCGAAATGGGGGCTGCTTTGAGGGGAAAGGAAGTAGAGGGCGACGAGGAATGAGGACTGAGAAGCCTCGAAAACAAGTGGGCCTTATATGCTGGGAGCTGAAGGCGCGACGGATGAAAATGGACATGCTGAGGACGAAGATCGGCAATTTGGTCGATAAATCTCTCTCGAAACCAAAAGGGAGGATTCGCAAAAGCAGTCAGATGAATCATGCGCGACGGAATTGGAAATGGATGAAAGCGTGTCCATCGCGCTACAGGGTCGTTTCTCAATTCTCGATATGGGCCATCTTGATGTGTACCCCAAGAGGGAAGCTGTACTCACCAGTGGAACCCTGATCACATCACTCTCTCTCAGCACAGAACACAGAATTTCCAGATCCCCAGCCCCAGCTTCCAACAGCACGGCGTAATACGAAGGATGGAAAGCGAGAGTCGCCTCCAGAACCCATCGGGCTGCTACTCTATTCCTTCTTGGCGGCCATAGCTGGCGTCCAACAACTAGATTAGCCTCAAGGAAGGAAATCTGCACATTCGTCTCACAATTACTTCCACGTGGCCTCCAGCCAGATAGCGAACCTACACCCACGACGCCAATCAGAATCCGAGATT
Organism: Cyclocybe cylindracea; assembly: GCA_013376435.1. Taxonomy (NCBI): domain Eukaryota; kingdom Fungi; phylum Basidiomycota; class Agaricomycetes; order Agaricales; family Hemipholiotaceae; genus Cyclocybe; species Cyclocybe cylindracea. The sequence continues at coordinate 2,671,983 of MPNV01002747.1, read as the reverse complement.
CCACGTCGGATTCAGTCCACTTACCCACCAAAAAACATCATGGGATACCCCGACCACAGAGGTTCCACGCCTGAATCAGATCTTAAAAAACACCATAATCTTCTCACCAAAGTCCACCACCGATCTCGATAAACTTTTGACTCCTCCGCCATTCCCTCCCCGTCGTTCCAGAAATAACAGACACAAACCTTGCTCGCCCGAAGCCACTCCAGATCCAATTCGCTTGCTCTTGCATGCTCTTTCCCCGACGCGCTTCCTCTTTCCAACCTTATGCCGCTTAGAGTGCGCGGCAATGCATAGTCGTTCCCAACGACGATATTCGTTTGGCCACCGCAGAAGCCTCCACTCGTGGACTGAGCAGCTGTTTCGTCTTGACACGGTCTTAAGCTTGCAGATGAGCATGCTTGCTCAAGTTACCACTGCCGTGAACGTGTAACGCTTGTTGAAGGATTCCGCCACCAGAATTGTTCAACCCGTCTCATGAACTCTCCAACGAGGCAAAATTGCAAGGCGGATAAGATTACAATGTTTCGGCCTTCCCACTGGCGGTAGCTTTAGTTCTGCTGAGAGATCGCGTTTCGTCGAAATACGGCGAGGAAAGAAATGCGACGCGAGCTATTTCCGACTTCGTCTCGCGGTAAACGTGGAGATGTCCCAGCGAGATCTGTCACCCCACGAACTCCGCGATGCTGGAAAATTTGCCGCGGGATGTTGTTATGTTGTCGCCTTGAACTTGAGATGCGGCCGTATCTACTCGCGTCCCACTTTCGCCAGTCGGACGATGAAGTATGACGACACCGAGGCCCTTGCATGCCCAAGTGTGACCCTGCGCTGCCATGTGCGATTGGCCTCTGCAGACCGCAACTACACGGTCTGCAGGAACTGTCATCGCTTCCTCGGTTTTTCTACCTTCACACTTATTGCATATGATATCCTCGGCATAAATATCTTCAGCGTGGTGGGTCGACGTCGTCGCTTAGTATCAAGAGGGAAGGCCTTCCCCCACTGGATGTCTGGTCTCGTAAACGAGCCTTCGTGCACGACCAGAGGCCAAATAAAAGTTTCACTCTTCTGCCTGGGGTCAAACGGAAAGAGAAATCAGCTAGCCGTGTGAGGATGGCATTGTGGTGTTCAACAGACATACACCAAAGCCGGCGCTGGCGGACTGCTCAACGGCCCGCCGTTAGCCGCTGACCCAGAGGAATGGGGGCATAAACGCCGCCGCAGGACTCCATATAGTAGAGTGCCTTTGCGAATAACCACTTTCCACTCCTCGCAGTCCGCAATGTCGGCCGAGGATTGGTCATCAAACATAGACAAGCCGCCTACTAGTCACACATTTTTGCGACTGTTTCGAGGAGCCCTGCCAGCTAGACCCATAATCTGAGACGTTGAGACGCGCTTCGCGTTTTGAGCTTTGTCTCTGTTTCCGATTCAAGCGACCAGCACTGTGATACAGCCCATAAGGCATAGCAATGTTCGTAAGCGCAAGCCGCTCTGCAAAGTACCAGAAGGCGAGATCAAGCAAGTCAAATCGCAACCCTAGGTTTGAACACTGTCGGTGAGATTAAATTTCTGTCCGACAGTTAAATCCGAGCGCTTACCGTAAAATAAGGCTCATGCCGAAGAAGAGAGACCGAGGCAATCATGCATTTTCTGTCAACCACGAACTCAAGATCCTTGGAGCGCAGAAGGCTGGGATCTCGTCCATCGGCAGCCCATCGAGGGTCCATAGTTAAACTGTTGTTGCGCGGCATACCAGCGACAGGAACTTTCGACATGGGAAAAAACAACACGGCAAGATTAGATGCCTGTGTGATCAAGGATAATAGAGAGGCGTTTACTAAAAGAGATCGGAACGCACGCGAAAAGGAAAGCGCCGAGCGAGATATCTGCTTTCACAGTCGGAGCCCTCGTTTAACGGGGTGCGGGAGGTTATTTCACGGAAAAAGTGTGCTATGGTCGATAGGCTAAGAGGCGTCAACATTTGAGTAAGTTTGCAAGTAAAAGAAGAGATTTGGCTAGAAACATACTGACGCCTAAGGTTGGATGCTTAGGTTAAGCTTTCAAGGTCCGTGGCAAGATACGTCCAATTGCGGTGCTGTACATTTGACCCGTCGAAAATTGGCGTCCGTATGTGCAAGGGCTTGAATCAAGGCGTTATTGACAGACAGGACATGTAGCACTGTCAAATTGTGCATTCTATTACAATCCACACAAAATCTGAAGATGGATTAAACATTCTGTGGTCGGGAAAAGCTAGACGGATGCGGCGCTCGTTGCTGAATCCGATCGGAATCTATCGTTGTTCGCGAAACCAGCGGAAGTGGTGTGACGAGGTCTCAACATCGACGCTGGCTGGAACGTAAAACGGCTTGAGTTTGCTGTCTGAATCGCAAACGTGCCGCCGGCGCAAACAAATTGAACGCTGGAAGAGAGCGAGAACAAGAACTGTCCGGGTGATTCGCCGATGTGACGAAGAGGGCGTTCGAGGGTTCCCTGCGGCAGTGATAGAAGCGGCGGTAGGGAAAATTGGAGCGGAATGACTTGATGGACGAGGTCCCGGACAGACCTTGTTTGGCGCGCTGGGTTGTCCCATTTCAGAAGGTCGTTCCAGAAGGATGGCGCAGAAAAACGGGCGGGAAAGAACATCGTGTCATTTTAAAGTCACAGGTAGAGCTTGTGGAGGCTGCTGGTCTTGTGAGACCATGTTGTAATAGAGCCGTCCAGCCACGTCGTTCACGACCCAGTCCAATCCTGACACTAGGTTATTTCCTGTCACTGCGCTACACGGCCAAATCTTCCAGTGATGTGTGGTGATGGAACTGAGGTCTAAAGCCTGGACGAGGGATTGAAAAAGCCGGATGATGCTCAGAGTTGGAAAATAGGGATAGAAAAAGAGGGTCTTACGTCTCGAATTTCTCCGTCAGTCATCGAACCTTGCAAATCCTGCTTGTTGGCAAAAACGAGTAACGACGCGCCAGCTAAACGCTAAGAATCGAGACGTGATAACCGTGATAGAGAGTAAGAAGCATGTAAGGTATGGGTCAAGCGGAAAGAGGCAGTGGATGTTCCTCACGTCTTCTGTCAGCAGACTATGGAGCTCCTTCTTACAGTCCTCCATGCGCATTCTGTCTCCAGAATCAACGACCCATACGAGGGCGTCCGTTTGCTCGAAATAGTTTCTCCAATATGGTCGCAGACTTCTTTGGCCCCCAACGTCCCCTGAGAATGTCAATCGAATATTAGCGGTGGAGGAGCGAACGAAAGTTGTTAGGGCAGTTGGTGAGCCGAAAAAGACACGGACAGATATTTAAGGTGTACCTTCCAAGAGACAGGCAAGTAAGCTAGATGATGCGGCGGATTCCAAAAGGAGGCACTCACTTTGCATGAACGAAGGTCTTTATGTTGAATCCCAATGTTGGGCTGATGCTGGATATGTCCTCTCCGTTTAGCTTTTTGAGGATTGTGGTCTTGCCCGCGTTATCGAGGCCACTGAGAGCGATCAGAGAATATCTCTGGTGCTACGGGTATGGCTTACAGAAAGAGCAAGCGCATCTCCTTCTCCTTCTGGCGGTTTTTGCGAATGATTGTTAGGAGCCCCATGGTGGTTGCGTTGAAGTCGAGACTTGTCTGATGTCACGCGGAGTTACGGCGACCATGGTCAGTTTAGTGACCGCCACTCGTTCTGACTCTAATTGACCAACCCGAAGACTTATTTCTCTTTGGCTATCGCTCACGATACCTTGTCTGATTTACATTCCGAATCTAATATTATGGCGCCAAAAAACAAGGGAAAGAAGGGAAAGAAGGGTGATGACGACTTTTGGTATGTCTTCTGCATTTCGCGCGAGATTAAATGCTCAAGTATTTTGTATGATCGTTAGGGATAAAGCAGGCGAAGCAGTCGCGCCCAATGAGAACCATGCCGATGCAGCCAACGGATCTGAAGATGAGAATGTCTTTGCGAAGAAGCCCAAGGCGACCGGGTTTTCTGCCCTTGGGATGGATGAAACCCCAGTGGATGACGAGGATGGAGGCGGGTTGATGGTATGTCATCTTTCCTCGGACGCATGTTCCCTAATCTTACTCCAGTGCTGCAGTCGTTAATCAGCTCTTCAGCTGCAGCTGCCAAGTCGAAGAAGAAAAAGTCGAAGGTCACCGCCAATGACTTCGAAGATTTGGCTGAAGTGACCGGCGAACCTGCTACATCGGTCGAGTCTAAAACGCCTCTAGAAGTTACAGCTGAGGACTTGGCTGATGAAGAATGGGGCCCGGTGAAGGATAAGAAGGGCAAGGGAAAGAAGGGCAGGGGAAAGAAAGAGAAAGTAGAGCTTGACGAGGAAGAGAAGGCCCAAGAACAAAGTACGTCTATGCACATCTCTTGACCGGGGATCTCATTTCATACAATGTGCAGCTGCGGTCCCAGCTGAATCAGGTGCACCTTCCTCTGCCGCCCCAAACTCAGCTCCAACGGCCACCAGGGAAGGGGACGATGAAGAGCCAGAAGAATCAGGGGCAAAGATTCTTTCCAAAAAAGAAAAAGAGAAGCTCAAGAAAGAGCGCGAAAAGGTTTTATTCACCCGTTAATCCTTCACAGATGAGCGGAACTCATATGGTTGACTTTGCAGGCGAAGAAAAAGGCCCAGGCTGCCGCGAAGAAGGCATCAGCAGCAGACGAACAAACTACCTCTTCACCGGCCGCGCCCGAGTCACCAGTAGTACCTCAGCCAACGGCGAACGCAGAAGACAATGAGGAAGACGGAGATGATGCCGCTGCTGGAGCCAAAACCGATTCGAAGAAGAAGAAGAAGAAGAAAGCGGCAAAGAAAGACGAGGAGCCCGCCCCAGCTGCTGCCCCAACTACATCTTCCTCAAAGAAGAAGGGGGGCATCAGCGCACTGAGGGCAATGATGGAGGAGAAGAGACGATTAGAGGAAGAGGCCAGAAAGAGGGAGGAAGAGGAGCGCCGAAGAATTGAGGAGGAAGAACGTCTGGCAGAAGAGGAAGAACGAAGGAAAGAGGAGGAAAAACAGCGCAGAAAGGAAAAGGAAAAGGTTCGATTTATGCTTGTCTTCATTCTTGCCATCGCGGTATGGTCCTGTACAGCATTAACTTTTAACCTAGGCGAAACGCGAGCTGGCAAAGAAAGAGGGCCGGCTACTCACGAAGAAGCAAAAGGAGGAGAGACAGATGGCTGAAATTCGCAAGCAAGCGCTCTTGGCTTCCGGGGTTCAAATCGAAGGATTGCACCAAACTTCAGGTACTGGTCCGCCGGCTGTGAAGAAGGTGGTGTATGGAAACCGCAAGAAGAAAGGGTCTAGCGCGAAAGATGCCTCACCCGTCCCGGAATCACGACCTCGATCCCCTGAGCCCGTGGAAGCGGCTGCACCCCCTCCGCCCGCCACCGCCGCCGAACCAGCAAACGGAGACGCGGCCAAGTCTGACTGGGAGGCATCCACCGACGAAGAGCCTGAAGTTAAGCCTGAAGCGCCAGCTGGTGTCAAGGACTCATGGGATGATTCATCCGGTGACGAGGAGAAACCAGGTCGGTTTCGTTCATTTTCAAGCCATACGCTCTTTCCCTCACCATCAAGCTATCACTATTGTAGCTTCCAAACATGCTGAAGTGATAGTCGCCACAGTCAAATCGGCCACAGTCAAATCAGCTCCCCAAACAAAGTCTATTCTTGGCACAGTTCCATCCACTGCTCCTGCACCGGCTTCATCAAAGACTACCACAGTCGAAACTACACAACTGAAACCAATCGCTCAAGCAGAGCCTTCGGAATCAGAGGACGAATCTGACACCACCGAAGATGACTCAGAGGAGGGTTCTGAGGAGGGTTCTGAGGACTCAGAAGAGGAGATGACCGCAACACAGAAACAGGCTGCCCACAAGAAAGCCGAGGCTGCAGCAAGGAGAGCCAAGGCTCGTGAGGAGGCATTGGCGGCCAGAAGTAAAGACAACCTCCGCAGCCCCATTTGTTGTATTTTGGGGCACGTCGACACGGGGAAAACGAAACTTCTGGATAAGGTATTTCCTCTTCTTTCGTTTTGGACGGGCATACGATTCATCTTCTCTTATATCCTAGATTCGTCAAACAAATGTTCAAGAAGGCGAAGCTGGTGGTATCACGCAACAAATCGGTGCGACCTACTTCCCTGCGGAAGCGATCAAGACCAAGACTGCTGTCATGAACAGGGTATGGTAGAAAGTAAAAATAATCTCGACACCTTTCTGACTTCCCGGATATAGGATAACCAACAAGAATACAAGATCCCTGGCCTCCTCATTATCGATACGCCTGGGCACGAGTCGTTCACTAATTTGCGATCTCGTGGTAGCTCGCTCTGCAACATTGCAATCTTGGTCGTAGATATCATGCATGGTCTTGAGGCGCAAACCCTGGAGTCATTGCGTCTTCTGAGGGATCGTAAGACACCATTCATCGTAGCGCTCAACAAGGTTCGTATCTCCTTCTTTCAGAGGACGCTATTTTGATGGCCGTTGTAGATCGATCGTATATATGGCTGGGTGGCAACTCCGGACGGTGCCTTCCGCGAATCATTGGCAAAGCAAAGCCGCAGCGTTCAACGTGAATTCGAAGACCGCCTTTCAAAGACGATCCTTGCTTTCGCTGAGGAAGGCTTGAACGCCTGTCTTTACTACGAGAACAAGAACATGGGACGTAACGTCTCTCTGGTACCGACATCTGCCATCACAGGCGAGGGTGTCCCGGACATGATTATGCTCCTCGTCAACCTGACACAACAGCGTATGAGCGATCGTCTCATGTATCTATCGGAGTTGGAGTGCACGGTTTTAGAAGTGAAGGTTATTGAAGGCCTTGGCACAACTATCGATGTGGTGCTTTCGAATGGTATCTTGAAGGAGGGCGATAGGATTGTCGTTTGCGGTTTGAATGGGCCGATCGTCACAAATGTCAGAGCACTCTTGACACCTCAACCACTTCGAGAATTGCGAATCAAGGTTGGTTTACTTTTTTTAATCAGATGGTGAGCTCTTGCTAATGGTGTCCAAATAGTCCGCCTATGTCCATCACAGGGAAGTGAAAGCAGCGCTTGGTGTGAAAATCACGGCTCCAGATCTGGAAAAGGCCATTGCTGGGTCTCGTCTTCTCGTCGTCGGCCCTGACGATGACGAAGAGGAACTTAAGGAAGAGGTTATGTCCGATCTGACATCGCTATTCGAGAATATCGATAAGTCCGGCCGTGGAGTTTGTGTACAAGCATCAACCCTCGGGTCCCTGGAGGCACTGTTGGATTTTTTGAAGAGCAGCAAGATCCCAGTGTCGGGTATAAATATTGGCCCTGTCTTCAAACGCGACGTCATGCGTTCTGCTACGATGTTGGAGAAGGCCAAGGAGTTAGCGTGCATCCTCTGTTTTGATGTGCCCGTGGATAAGGAGGCGGAGAAGTTAGCAGAAGAAATGGGCATTCGTTTATTCAAAGGTATATTCTTTGACGTTATATCGGAGAAAAAGTTGCTCATCGAAACCCGAATAGCGGATATCATCTATCACCTATTTGATGCGTTTACCAAGTACAACGAAGAGATCATGGAGGCAAAGAGAAAGGATGCGGCTCCTCAGGCTGTGTGGCCATGCCGGCTCAAGATCATTGCCGCCTTTTGTAAACGAGATCCAATTATACTTGGAGTGGATATTCTAGACGGGACGTTGAGGATCGGGACCCCATTGGCGGTGGTGAAGATCGATCCTTCGACAGGCAAGAAGGAAGTGATTGATCTTGGCAAGATGTCCGTATATCATCATTCTTCTAACTCTTACCATTGACGCCCGAACTCGCAGCACTTCGTTGGAGATTAATCATAAATCATATGAGGTAACGAGCTGTATGTTGTATGCTCAGCTTTCATCTCATCTCTCCCGCAACATAGATTATCAAAAAGTCGCAGGCTGGAGGAGGTGTTGCAGTCAAGATCGAGCACGCTGTCTACCAATCATCAAAGATGTTTGGGCGCCATTTCGATGAAAAGGACGACCTGCTTAGCCATATCACTCGCCAGAGCATTGATGTGCTGAAGGTCTGTTTCTTTTTTCCCCTGGTGCTATGTCTAATACTCTTTGCTTGCAACAGACGTCATTCAAAGCCGAAGTTTCAAACGATGAATGGTTACTCATCCGTGCTTTAAAGCCTGTATGTCTTTCGTTTGTTCATTGCACTTACTGGTTCTCAGTCGGTATTACAAAGCGCTTTGGCATCCCTTAGGTGACCCAACGGTGAAGTTGTTTCAGCACACTCAGGGCTCAGGGCTCAGGGCTCAGCTCCGAGTGCGTATCTTTGCATGATTCATCCCTGATGTCGAGTACGAGCAGTCTATGCAATGTTGCTTGTATTTCAATTGGATAATTTGTTGGATATTTGCGTTGTTTGTTTGCTTCGTGTTTGTTCGCCTCTCTTTTTCCATCTCCTACCACTTCTCTGCGCCCAGAAGCAGCACAGAAGCATCGCTGAATCGCTCAGACCATGTCCGTCGATACCAAAACTGCGAAGAGCGACGGCGGAGAGACCACAGTCCTTCCAGCTGAAGACCAGGACGAATTACAGCTGGTAATTGCTCGATGAGCAATGACCTGAGGAAAACCTACGGATAGCATGGGCTACTTGCACGGTAACGTACAAGTGATGACAACTGGAAAGGCTGCGGGTATCTGAAGGCTGTCTGCTGTCCTTCTTCATGGGAATGGTGACCGTCAATCCCTTATCATGAGAGGAGCATGGATGGCTGGAGGATTGAGATCATACCGCTTGAACCTGAACAGAGCTCATACCTGCGTAGGGAAGCCTCCCAGTGTCATCGTTCATTTTCTTCATCCCTCAAGAGAGGGAATCCACTCGACTTTCTGACCTTGTTTTTTCAGCGAAGCCTCGGTTACAAGCAAGTAGGTTGTTAGCTGATTGACCATCGTGCCCTGTTTTACTTCATTTTATTTGCCCTAGCAATTGCATCGAACATGGAACATAGTAGAGAGCTTTGCGGCAAGCTTCTGCGCGCTCAACTTTATTGGGGGCGTTAGGTTGGTTGGTGCTACTCTGTCCCTGCCAGTTGTTTGACGGCATCCGATAGATCTGCAATGTTCCTTGGACTTTGGGCCGGCGGCCCCGCTGCTATCTGGCAAGTCATGAACTGTATGGCACAGCTGGTTCTAACCGTCTTGTTAGGTCGTCGTATCTCATTACCATCTTTTTCATGATGATTACAGCTGCCGTCCTTGCGGAAATCTGCTCTGCCCTCCCGCTCAGCGGCTCGATCTATATCTGGGCAGCAGAGAGCGCTGGACCGAAATACGCTCGATTCTTTGGTTTCATCGTCGCCTGGTGGTCGTGCACGGCCTGGATGACATTTACCGCTGGGAATTGTCAAGTTTGTTTGTCTTCTGATTATTTTTGGACTTTCCGATTAATCTTCCTTTAGACTACCGCCAACTACATCGTTTCACAGCTTGCCGTCTGGGAGATCGACTTTCCGGGTGGGATTACCAATGACAATGTTAAGTGGCGTGCGTTCATCTGGGTCATCTCGGAGGCCCTACTCCTCCTCGCTGTCGCGATCAACTATCTTCCCCCTCGCCTCTATTCGATGATCTTCCGATTCTCCATCGGTCTTATGATGTTGGACTTTTTCCTCTGCGTTATCTGGCTTCCTATTGGTGTCTCGAACACGTATGGTTTTCGGTCTGCAAAAGATGTTTTTACAATGACATGTACGTTCTCTGGCTCCTTTATCGGGTGTGCAATGCTAAAGGCTGTTTAGATAATGGAACGGGGGCTCCAGCCGGATGGAATTGGATCCTTTCTTTGTACGAGCTCTTGTGCAATGCCAATGCGAGCCGTCACTCATTCTTTGTGCCTGTAGCCTCTTCACAGCCGGCACCATGACGGGCTTCGATGCATCTGGACACATCGCCGAGGAAACAAAAAACGCCCGGTAGGCCTCTCGTAGAGCCCCTGAAATAGATGCATATTGACAAATCTCTTAGCGTCGTCGCTGGCAAAGGCATTCTGTCTAGCGCTCTTGCGACCGGGGTTTTGGGTTTCGTGACTGCCATCCTTTTTCTATTTTGCACGCCCGACTTGGACACTCTGTTCGCCCTGCAAGCTCCTCAGCCATTCGTTTTGCTTTACGCTCTTGCTCTCGGCAAGAGAGGAAGCGTATTCATGACCATCATCGCTGTCCTTGGACTCATCATCGTGCGTAATTGTGGCTCGTGTCTAAGCAGAAATAAACGTCGGTCTCTCCCTTTCCAGAACACAAGTGTAGCCATAGTAGCCGCTTCTCGACTCGTCTTCGCGGTCGCGCGCGACGGCGTGTTACCTATGTCTAAATGGATCGGGCAAGTTGACGAAGCCGGCCAGCCCAAGCACGCCGTCACTGTCATTTACATCTTTGGAGCCGTGCTGCTCTGCACCATCCTCCCAAGTCAAGTTGCTTTTACTTCTCTTGTATCCGCTGGAGGCGTTCCGACCATTGCGGCATACGGGCTTATCGCTCTGCTTCGTTATACCATGACGCCTGACAATTTCAAGTCCTCTCATTTTTATCTTGGCCGCTTCCGAAAAATTCTCTATCTCGTGGCAATCCTCTTCAATGCTCTCATTGTTGCGGTATGTTCCTAACAGATTGCATCATAAGCTTCGCTCAGTTACTGTGCATTTGCAGGTCATGCTTTCCCCTTTCTTCTTCCCGGTTACGGCGGAAAACTTTAACTTCGTGGGTTTTTCGTTCTCCTCGCCATTCACAATACTCTTTCTTACAAGCCTAATAGGCCTGTGTCATCTTCGGGTCCATCACATTGTTCGGGATCCTGAGTTGGTACTTGACACCTTCCGAAAAATGGCTGCGCCGCGAGCACGTCCTGAAAGCCCTCCGCGCCGCTGACGAGCCAGTTTCCGACCCCAGTGACCATCTCGATTGAACATAATACTCCGTTTTCGTAACTAGAATTTCTGCGGCTCGCCCTGAATATATTTCTTTCTCTTTCCCATCTATTATCTCCTTGACTGATCTGCGCGCATCCAAAATCCGATATTCTACGCGTAGCAATGTCGGTACCCGTCGCTTCCTGCCTTGTGAAGCGATTCTGTGAACCTAAGGAATGCGAACCCCGCGGGATCTTTATGGGATGCAGATACGAAAATCCTTACCTTATGTCGCTTTCAGGAGATAATGGAAGGATGATGCGTTCGGTGCGTGTGACACGACGGCCTTAAAAAAAAGAAGAGAGAAGAAAACACACAAGATCAACAGGTACTGGAGCCGGACGACCAGAGTGCGACAAAGCGTACTGTAAAGTCTAGTTGACAGAAAAGCATAACGCATACTGATCGCTTCACAAATAACACTCCAGAGTAACGCCCAACGCTGCTCTCGGAGTCGGAGCTGTATAGCATTAACTTTAATTTGGGTTGCGTAAAGCGCTGCAGGACGAACCAGACGATCACCACGTTTTGCCCGATTCGTTCAGTTACACGCCATTCGCGGAACCATAGGGCGCGGGTGTTTTTTTCCAAAACGGGTCAAAGCTGATGGCTTCGAGTGGGTCACGGGCCATTCGTAAATAACTGTTGTCAATTCTTGTCCCGTTGCAATAAATTATTGCATTGGCTTGAATTGAAATTCTGCGTTAAACAGTGCCAAAAAAGTTATGGGTAGGATGAGGAATGAGGAAGATACATTGCCTGAGGAGTTTTTTGAGAGTGGCAGATGTTATGCTTCCAAGAGCCTCTCCTCCTGCCCTAATTCCCCCTTAAGGGAGCTGCATCAATAACTAGAATCATTATCATTGAAATGTCAAGAAAACAGACAGGCTTGATACACTTGGGGATGAAGTTAGTTGGGCCACATCACCACCAATGTTACTTAGATATCCATATTCCAACCCAGAACCTTCTCCCTTTCCATGAACCATTATATATTCATCGACCACACTGTTACATAGTAATCTCCTCTCAGTAGTTGGGACAATAAAAAGTGACAAAACCGAAGTGGACGTTCAGTCGGCACTTGACACTGACTTACAATTAACACCATGTCAACAGGCAGCTGCTTGGCCCAAGTTGTCATAGAACTGGTGTATTCACGTCAATGTTGCCCATATATTTGAATACTTCATCGTATTCTTGAAGGAAGTCTAGAGTTCCAGGCCATCCCATGTCCAGATGAAACCACTGAGAACCCTCACAATTGGGGCTAATCAACCACATATTAATTGATTTTGTAATCCATAGTGATACTATGGTAAAGTCTTTATGGACGTAAATTATGCAAAATGGAGACGAAAGGCGGATTTTGTGGCCACTTCTCGAGGGGCTCCAAAAATGAGCATTGGACGAAATGCCTCAGCCTCCACCATATTTCCCCCACATATCATGCACCAATCGACGCGCATTTCATGCGAGTCACAACGCGTATAATTTATTGCAAACGGACAAGAATTGACAAAGTTATTTTACGAATGCCCGCGACCCCACTCGACCACAGCTTGCCGTTTTGAAAAAAAGCCCGCGCCCTATGTTCGC